>WAAE01013758.1:104859-178663 GCA_013400495.1 Nicator chloris
GCTCCCCTCTCTGCCTTCAGCCAGCCCGTGTGAGCTCAGGGACCCCCTGGAGTATGGGGCATCTCCAGCTTCTCTTGTCCCATGCAAGGTCGTTTCAGCTGTGCCTGGAGCTCTCTCGTGCTACTGTAGTCAAAGACACAAGAAGGGGAAACCCAACCCCTTTTTTATTAATGCTGTTGGAAAAAGAACACTCCGTGAGAGGGAACCTGAGCTGGCATTGCTGAAAATGAAATAACCTGTTTTCCATGGAGGGGGTGAATTATGAGCAGCACCTGCTAAGATAACACACCCATTAAGATAACCCATCCTGTCCCTGCTCTTCCCTACAGGTCAGCATTTTGCCATCTGTGGTGTCACGATGCCGTGAAAACTCCTCTGGGAAACCTTGTGAGCCTTATTCACACCCACACATGCAAACCTGGCTAAACAGATGAGGTGACTCTCAGAGGAATTAAGGGTCTCACTGAAAAGACTGTCAAAGCCCTGGGGCAGCTTGCCTAGGGAACTACTGCACCTCCAGCACTGGTAAAACACACTCACAGGCACGGCTTAGGTCTAGCTCTTCTCCCCCAAGGCCAAGGTCATACACTGAATGGCTTTCTGGGCTTCCTTCCAGCCTTGCTTGCTACACTTGCATGACCTCAAGCAGAAGAGACAAGACAGCAGCTGGGCAGGCATCAGCCTGGGTGGACTCAGCTCCACAGAGTCCGACAGGCACGATGGCTGCTTTGCAGAGGGGCTGGTACCTCCTGACTTAGTGCCACTTAGTGTGAGATTAATGCCATGTGAATGCAGCTCATGTCTCCAGCTGGGATTTCCTACAACCTACTGCTCATGCTTTGCTGGCAGCAAGAGCAACAAGCTTTCAGTTTACTGTTGGAGGTCAAGGTAAAGTGATTTCAATTAGAAGAGGATCACGTAGGTCTCAATCCAATGCAGGCAGGTTGTGTAACACTGGCAGCGTGAAGAGGAGAGTCATTCATTCATTTCTTAGCTGCACGGTTTGGGATTTCATTTTCCCCTCTCTGTTTTCACAGTCTGCCTTGTCCCTTTTATCATTTAAAGGGTAATGCAAAAAGGCATTTAGGGTTCATAGTTCCTTCCCTTACATCAGGAGGTGGTGTGCTCTGCCCCAACCACCCCAGTAATGACCAGTAATGAACCAGAGGAAGAAAGAGCAAGCAAAGATGTAAAACGAATATTCAGCTGACCAGTTCCTTCCCCTGGTGACATTTGCTTCTGTCTCATGGAACTGCATTTCAAAACCCCACACATATTTACATGCCTCTAAGAGAAAGGGCACGTGTTTGTTGCCCTGTTAAAAACCAAGCACGTATTTACATGCTTTGCTGAATTGGGGCCATACACCCTTCTTTTTCCTTGACACTGAGGGCACCCCTTTGTTTCTGCTGGTCAAACAAAACAGAACACACACACACACACACAAAGAGGAGACCAGGGGAAGAAAATGTATTTGTTAAATGGTTCTATAAATAAAAGAGCTGGGAAGATATAGGAGGCTCTGATCTCTGAGGGGTGATGGCAAAGCGCTACTGATAAAGTGGCTACGATTCAGATCAATAGCAAACAAGACAGGCAGGTGAATTTCCCCTTTGATCTTCATTCCCCGTGCAGCCTGAGTTGGTCTGACTCTGCCACACAAATTACTGCTTTATGCAGGGGGAAAAAAAGCAGTTTGCTTGGCTTTTTGCTTATTGCACAAGTGGATTGGGTGGCAAATGATAAGTGTCGCTTGTTATAATTTCAAAAAGCCACTGGAAAACGGTGGCTCCAGCACTTCAACTTTATGTGTTGACATTTTGTGTGTCAGCAGGGTATTATAGGGTTGATACATAAATCAGTGCTAAATAGTCTTAATAAAAAAAGATTAAATCTGTAAGAAGGAAATAAAGTTCAGGGCAGGTTCACCTGTAAAGCTATGCAGTAGGGAAATCTGAGGTGGCAAAATATTGATGGGAGGTGATGCTTTGCAAGCCAAAACTGTGGATTTGGCCTCAAAAGCTGGGCTGTAGCCTCCTCTGCCCTACTAGGACTTGGGAAAAATCACATCAACCTGTGCCTTACTTTCTCCAACAGTCAAGGTGGCATGGCTGAGAAGAGCTTGGAAACTCAGCAAAGGAGGCGACTTGTGACATTCCTGCCACAAACCTGGAATTCAGCAGCCTGGATGAGACCAGCTGCCTAAATCAAAGTGAGCTCAAGCTCTCCTTCCTGTTGGAAACTACATTTCCCAAACTGTAAGGGGCTGTATAAAAGAGGTTTGAACTTTTCAAGAAGAATGGGTGATGTTGTTCCTGTTGTGAAGAGCTGGAGTGTGTTTTTGCCTTCGTGTTTTCACTTCAGTGACAAGGGCAGGAGGGACACTTTGCAGGTCTAGCTTTACTTCATAAAACAAAGGATATATCAGATCAAATCACAGAATCTTTGAAGGTGGAAAAGCCCTCTAAGACCATTGAGTCCAACCATTCCCTCAACACTGCCCAGGCCACCACTGGCCCATGTCCCACAAGTGCCACATCCTCATGGCTTTTGAATCCCTACAGGGATGAAGACTCTACCACTTCTTTGGACAGCTTGTGCCAGGGCTGGACAACCTCTTCCATGAAGGAATTTTCCCCATATCCTCCCCTGACCCAGCCTGAGGCCGTTCCCTCTCCTCCTGTCCCTGTTCCCTGGGAGCAGAGCCCGACCCCCCCGGCTGTCCCCTCCTGGCAGGGACTTGTGCAGAGCCACAAGGGTCCCCCTGAGCCTCCTTTTCTCCAGGCTCAGCCCCTTTCCCAGCTCCCTCAGATGCTCCCCATCAGACTTGTGGATAAGAGAACAGATTGCACACAACCTTTGCAGGGCTGCGAGGTCGGATGTCCACCAGAGCCCTTGAGTTTGGACAGGGAGCTGCCTCAGGGCAACTCAGGGCAGTGTGGGTGGGGGGTTGCTGCCTTTTCTGCAGTGCAAAACTCATCTCAGACAATGGAGGTGTTAGGGATGGGCAGAGGGCTACAAGCCATATGGACCACCTTCCATGCAGTAAATCCATCCCTGTGGTCCACAGAGCAAGGCAAGCCTCGCTGGGTATTTATTATTCCTGGACTGCAATGGATGGGGCCTCATCCACATAGGAAAGCTGTTAAACCATAAAATACTGGCTTCCCATATGTTCTCATTTTTATCAGCCAGTCTGTTGCAGGAAGAACTTCCCTCTGACGGGACTGATAGTTCCTTAAAAAATACACAACGATCTTGCAGCTTCTATGCCCTCTACTGCTGTTCAACTTCCCATCCAGCTGTTTTAATTGTTTTAAAATTAAGTGTACACCATGGAGATCTGTGGGTAGTTTAAACTTGGAATTTGCTGTTGACTGGGGCTAATGAGTCAGTGATATCCACTTAAAAGTACGTCACCCTACAGGTTTCTAAGCAATCATGGGCCAATCTGCCACTTGGTTTCACATAATTTTTGAGCTGGTTGTTCCTTCTTTGCTTTTTGAGTTCCAGGGATCCCAGAGATCCTTGCAGGTCTGTGTGTAGTTTTTTAGCTGAAGAACAAATATGATTAATGGAAAACAAATCACGTTTTCCAGACACCGTGTACTGCGCATGAACACAACTGCCATTCGTTCATCAACCAATATTTAACACCAATCCTCCTCTTGTTGTATTCCCTGCACTCTTGTTGTATTCCCTGCCCTCACGTCCGGTGGCAGCTGGAATTTTTCACCTGTTAGGGTTTTCCACTCATTATATTTTTAAGCAAGAGACCAAGAAGGCCATTAGAAGAGATGTCCTGCAAACACTGATAAGGAGAGCAGCAAACTACACGGGATAAAAACCTGGCCAGAGAACTTGTGGAAACACAGGCTCATCTTTTCCTCCCTGGGGTGCACCACCTCACCTTCCAGGGTGAAATCCAGATGTAACTAAAGTAGCCTCAAACCCTGGCAAGGAGCAATGCAGCTCCTACCTTCCCATGTGCCCTGTGGACCATTCTAAAAAAACCGTTATCCTTTTCCCTACAACGCCTTCCAGGGATTTCTAAGCCACTTTGCTGAGTGGATGAGATTCAGTAGGAGCACAAATTCTTCTTGATCTTTGCAATTCCTGTTCTCTACATTAAGTTTCATTTTTCTGTGTTGCTTGCTGGTGGTAACATAAAGGGCAGTGGAGCTGGAGTTACTTGGGATCACCATAAAAAGGGGAGCTGATGGCTGAACTTCAAAATCATGTCAGTGGGAAACTGATTTTCAACCTACATTTCTGAATATGCATATTACAGATCGAGTATTACATAAATAATGCCTCCATTAAATGGTGTGCAGTGCTCATCTACAGGAGTAAAAATGGAAAGTTTTTATTCAGTCCAGTTTTAATCAAATTCTACTGAACACCATTTCTATGGCCTATTTAAAATTTAAACAAAGACAGAATAGCTCCCTCTGTATCTATACCCTCTTACTATTGTCACAAGGAAAGAACAAGTAAAAGCTAAAAGAAGCCCTTACAATCCCATTGACACTGGCCAGATGCAAGCTGTACAGATATTTTAACCTCACTAAATAACGGTTTGAAATGCCTTTTCCTTCTATTTGGGGTTCTAAAGAGCCTGATGAAATGATACCTGGAGAAAGTGGCCAGTCCTATTGTTTGTGAGATACCTCTGTGAATTCTTAATAGCAATTTTGAACACTAAGCAGTTGCCCCCGTGCCTGCTGTGAGATTCTCAAAAGTCTGCTCCAAAGTGAAAGAGACAAAAGAGAATGAATGAAATCAAATTGAGTTGTAGCAGGAGACAGATGGGACCCACTCACTAATGTAACCTGGCCTATTCATGGTATTCTCTTCCATGCTGAACAAGGTTCTAGTACTCGGAACTAAGATTAAAACAATATATAGTTCTGAAGACCAGCTTTACACTGATGTCTGTGCTCCACAAGGAATGTGTTTAAATGGAAAACTTGAGTGGTTTGGGTTTGTTTTTTTTAATTATTTCTCTTTCCTGGTAAAACCTGGTAACTCAAACTCAAAGGCTGTAATGGGGATTGGGCTGACTTTTTAAAGTTTTCTTGGAGGCACTCAGAAGTGAAGTTCAAAAGTCTCCAACTAGTGGGGTTCTAAGGAACCACCAGCTGGGCCTCACCAAACTCAATCTGCCTTTTGTGCAACGTCAGAGCATCTGCTTAACACATACGTGCAATATGAGGAAAAAAATCTGATGGCCAATACCCTGGACACGAAAGGAAACTTCAGTGTTCAATATTAACTTGGTTTATGGAAAATCATTGCCTTCTTCCATGGCGTCTGCTGTTAGTCATCTCATTTTTGCTGCTGGGGAGGATAGCTTTTACTTTTACTTTTTTACTAGCAGTGCCAAAATTTGACATCCAAAATCAAAGTTTTTCCTTCTCAGCAAACATCTTTGAGACTGCAATATGTGGACAGTAGTAAAACAGATTCCTTCAGCTAAACTCTGTTTTCTGCCATATTATCCCTATGCAGGGCACTGGGACATGGTTGTGGTTTTCCCCCAAATGTATCCCCATGGTATCAAGATGCAAAATTAGGAGCTGCATCAAGAACTAGTTGCAGCAGGTCTCGCTACTCCTCATCCTCAGAAAATAAACAGTTTGAATGTCAGAGGGTTGGGCCATGTCTGTTATGGAGCCAGGCTGGAAGAGCTGGGGTTGTTCAGGCTGGAGAAAAGAAGGGTCCAGGGAGCCCTCAGAGCACCTGCCAGTGCCTGAAGGGGCTCCAGGAGAGCTGGAGAGGGGCTGGGGACAAGAGAAAATGGCTCCAAATTGACAGAGGACAGGTTTAGATTAAATATTAGGAAAGAAGTTCCTTCCTGTGACAAGGATGAGGGGCTGACACAGGTTTCCTGGAGGCATGGTAGAAATCCCATCCCTGGAAGTGCCAAGGCCAGATTGTATGAGATTTTGAGCAACTCAGTCTAATGGAAAGTGTCCTTGCCCACGGGAGGGAGGCTGGAGTAGATGACATTTAGCAGTCACTTTCAACCCAGACCACTCTGTGGTTCTATGGCTGCTGTTGCTGACACACATAAAAAAGCCAGAAGTCTAACCAAACCCACACAAAGTAAGTACTAGAGCAACCACAGGCTTAATCAGGATGATTGTTCAGCAGCCAGCTGGAGCTAGAACAGGGTCTAGGCAATGAATGGAGAAGGATTTGCAGAACCTGATGTGTAGAACATCTCCTTGCCAGCCGTGCATCCTTTGCAATGTTCTGTCGCCGTTGGGTCTCAGGTTCAGCAGAAAAATCAAGCTGCTGTCTGCTGTTGGATGGCTGTGTAAGAGAGAATTTCAGTTTCTAAACTGCCTGCTTTTTCCATTTCCCGATGACCGTCCCAGTGTAAAAAAAAAACCACCAAAACCCACTCACAACATATTGCATTTAATCAAACTTATGCAGGAGAGAGTGAGTTGGTTTGTTTGTTTGTTTCTTTTCGTACTTCCATATTCCACCCATGGAGAAATCTTGCTGGTAGGGAGGATAAACAAACAACCTACCAAACAACCCAAACACTGGGCCTCTAGGAGCTGTTGTTATTTATTTCCACAATTAGCAGTCGAGTTCTGGTGCTGTGCCCAGAGAACTCCTCTCATTTTTCAGTGTGTCACTCTGTGCACAATATGCTTTTAGGAATTGAGGATTAAGGCGGCTGATTGTGGGTGGTTTATGAAACTTTTTATGGGAAGCCATATAGCCAAACCTTTAGAGAATCAGACCATCATTTTAATGGGCTTATGTTGTGCACAAGACTGTTCAGCAAGATATTCGCTCAGTACAGAGCATCTTGATAAAGAACTTGGATTAATCAGGGATGCTGTTGCCAGTGGATGCTGTGGGTTGTTTTCTGAATTAGCTGTGAATAGTGCTGAAAACAGCCTGGGGGTGGCTGCCCGTCCTCCTTAAGGATGCTGAAACAGATTCTAGTGGGAAAACATCTACACATCTATCTGTGAAACAAACTTAATAGACAGTCTCTCTCTTTATAGAGAGAGCAGAGTGAGCTCATCAGAGAGGTTCTCTCTGAAGTCCAGTGCCACCAGTTTGCTCATCAGGGAGAGGTCAACAAAATCTGTCTGTGTTTTATTTGCCAATATGAAAAACACACATTTCTTCTTACCAGCAGGAAAACAGAGATTTCAGAGAATGCAGTCACCTCATAAAAACTGCAGGTGCTCAGCACCTTCCAGGATTCAGTCAAACTCTTCATCTGTGACGGAGGGATGAGTATTTAAGGCATGGATCTATAACATAACATTCAGATTTACCAGAGATGTCATTCTCTCCCAGGGTTGTTAAAGGTACTGATTAATTGCTTATTGTTAAAGTTATTGATTGATGAAGCTGCAATATAAATACTGGCACTGTCATTTACTCCATACGGATTTTAAGCTGAGAACTCAAATGTTTTATCTCTTTTTGTATTCGTAAATCAAGGGAGTTCCGTGCCAAATTCCCACTGTGACATCTCTTAGACCACTTTATGCATGACTTTGCATAAAGGAATTCACAATGGAACCTCATCTCTGTCTGTGCTGCAGGTTCTGGGACCACTCTGATGTCCAGTTCCTTTTCAGGTAGTACTGGAGCTTTTTGAAGATCAACTTGTGATGTGTAACAGGCAAATCATCATCCACCTTTCAATATGTGCAAAGAGCAAAAGAGGTAAACCAAAGCAGGAATCATCCTCCCAGGATGAACAAAGAAGCCAATTTTCTGGATGGAGTTGAACCTTCAAATACACCTGGGAACAGAAGACCTGATGAACCCTGTTATAAGTCCTATAAAGAACAAAAAAAAATCATTTTTATTCAGTGTCACCTACTTTCAACAATGTTATTGACATATTTGAAAGGACTTCTGGAAAACATTTCCAAGAGCCTTCAAGGTCAATCCACCATTATCATTAGCAAATTGTTGGAAGACACTCCATGCTGATTAACCGCCATCATATTTAATTAGTGCTTGAGTGGCACTTCATCCTGCTCATTGTCAGAAATCCCTTTATCTTCCTATTTGCATTGCAGAGTTTTTAATTAGGATATGTGTAGGGAATCTCTTAATGATCTCCTGTCTGCATAACCATCCGGGCTGTGCAGAAGGTTGCTCAGTTTTCTCTGCATCTCCAGAGGGTGCTTTGCCACCACAGGAGAAGAGAAACTTGTATATCCTCAGCTGAGGCGTTGGGAATGTGAAGTTGCTCTGATAGCAGTTCAACCTGCCAGAGATGTGTCCAAGTGGGATACATCCAACAGGCTGGGCACTGCTGCCCAAGGCTTCAGCATTGTCCTATGGAAATATTTGTGTCCAACACAAAACCTCCCCAGGTGCAACTTCTTTCTGCCATGCTTCATTACCAACAACTCTTTATAGAAACCTCTCAAGCAGCCTTAATGTTCTGTTTGGTTTCTCCTTTAAATTCATCTTTTACTGGACCAAACCAGTTCCTTTGCTGAAGACCTCCTTGCAGCCATGTTCCTCAGAATGACTGTCCTGAAGGCTTTCCAGTGAACAAATTTCTCAAAATTTGTCTTGGCATTACCCACAGTTAAAATATCTTAGAAGGGATAAGGGGCAGTTGTAGAGATAAAGAACAAAAAATAAATGTAGGAAGGTGTTCCACTGTTATCAACAAAAAAGAGAATTTTCACCTTTGAGCTGCCTGGTGTAATAGAAGCTTTCCCCACCCTTGGTTGGGGAGCTGGAATGACATGATCTTGAAGGCCTCTTCCAACCCAAACCACTTTCTGATTCTGTGAAAAGTTCTCAAACACCCTTATGTCGGAGTATGTGGCTATTTAGATTTTTTCCTCCAGCCAGTGAAGAAAAGAAACCTCCATGGAAAGCATTTCCTCTCTTCATCTTTGGCATCCCCTTCCATGGGGTGAATCACCCTCTAAATCAACCTGCTTGCAGTGGAAGCTGTGACTGCTAGATCCAAAGAAAACCTGAGTCACGAGGGGGTTTTAGGACCCAACATATTCCAAAGAGTGACTGGAAATTAAAATGCATTTCTGGGGAGGACAGGGAAATACAAAGGCATCAACGGAAGTAAGAAGGTAATGCCACATTCCTGAAGGAGCCCTAATGACAATCCTGAAGAGCAACAAAACTGGTCTGACACGGGTCTGACAATAACTTTACAACTATTGTAGTCACAGAATCATAGAGAGATTTGGGTAGGAAGTGACTCTTGAAGGTCATCCCTTTCCAATGCCCCTGCCAAGGCCTACTTCCACCAGGTTGCTGGTTGTGCCGGAAAGTTGTGTCAGAGCACCATTAAGAGGAGAAAAATCCTCTTTGTTGGCATTAATAACCTCTTCCTTCTTCGTCTTCTTCTTGGTTTCCTGTGCTGACCATTCAGGCATCCTAAGGCTTGTGAAGATGAAAGAGTTTTGCTGGAAGGCTCTACCTAATTACAACTGGGCAGTTCAGTGGCAGATGAGAAACAGAGGGAGTGTGTAGGTAATGCACACTAGAAGGAAAACAGTTTAAACTACTTGTACATGCTGATGGGTTCTGAATTAGTCGTAACTCACTGGGACAAGATTTAGGCATTGCTACTGACAGCTCAATGTGCAGCAGAGGTCAAAAAAGTAAATAAGGCATTAGGCTCTGTTAGAAGGGGAGAGAGAATAAAGAGCAAATATAAGGCTGTGGCTGTGCTGCATGCACAAAGGATTGAGCTTGTGCTATAAATGCATCTTTTGTTTCTTTGCTAGCTGGCCCGAAGTTGGGACTGTCCAGACCACAGAAGCAAAGAGACAGTGTCAACACCACTGGTATTGCAGGAAAAGGGGAATCTCAGAGGATATGGCAGTGCCAGCCAGAGTGTGAGCTTAGCACACATCAGAGTAAACAGCTAATGTCCAGAGGATGCACCACATACATACCACACACTCTGGGTTCAGAAGTTTCTGCCTCAAGCTACCAGGGGAAAATGTTGAAATCATCTGGACTCTGACATCAGGGACCCCCAATTCTTCTAGAAGACTCCTCCCACATCCTCAGATAAGTAGCCCTGGTGCTTATCTGCTCACAAAGGGTACAGGGGAGGTTTACATCAGAGTCACAGAATGGCTTGGGTTGGAGGGGGCCTTAAAGACCCCCTGCTTCCAACACCACTGCCTTCCAATATCCCAGGCTGCTCTAAGCCCTGTCCAATCTGGCCTTGAACATTTCCAGGGATGGGGCAGCCGCATCTTCTCTGGGCAACCTCCACAATGCCGCCCCAAATCTCCAGAAAAATAATTTTTCTTTTAGCTGGCCATTGAATTACTTTAGATATTGGCAGAAAGAAGCAAAAAACCTGTAACTATAAAATTTCCTAAACAAATTATCAATATTATAAATATAATGTATTGATTTATATTAATATTTTATTATCAGTAAATTATCTCTGTGCTTTGAGTTTCATTGGTATTGAAAAAGATCCTGGAGTCTGAGGGACTGGAGAGTAAACCATGAAAAAGCTCACTGAGGAGGAAAATGGAAAAGTCTAATTTTTCTGTCTTCATATTGTTTATCTCATAAGTGAAAACAAAGGGGGAGAAAAGTGATATTCCCATACAAATCAACCATGGAGCTTTCACTGATGAGCTTTAGTTATTTGCATTTTATTTACAAACCTATATGTGCTCGGAGCTGTACGGGAAGCACAACACTTTTCAAAGCAAAGCTCTTGCCCAGGGGTTTTTGTTCTTCATGAAAGAAACCTCTCTGCAAAACCAACTGTGGGGATGGGGCTGTCCCAAAGGACAGTACATAAATAAGCATTATCAACTTAAGCCTTGGATTGTTCAGCCTGCACAAGAGAAGCTCCAGGGACACCTGCGAGCCCCTGCCAGGGCCTGAAGGGGCTCCAGGAGAGCTGCAGAGGGGCTGGGGACAAGGCCTGCAGGGCCAGCACCCAGGGAATGGCTTGCCAGTGCCAGAGGGCAGGGCCAGATGGGATCTTGGGAAGGAATTGCTGCTGGGAGGGTGGGCAGGCCCTGGCACAGGGTGCCCAGAGCAGCTGTGGCTGCCCCTGGATCCCTGGCAGTGCCCAAGGCCAGGTTGGATGGGGCTTGGAACAAGCTGGAATAGTGGAAGGTGTCCCTACTCATGGCAGGGGGTGGAATAGATGAGCTTTAATGTCCTTTCCAACCCAAACCGTTCCGTGATTTTATGAGGCTAAGTTATTTCAGCCCTTGAAACCTAAAAATTGTTCAGTGAGAGTTATGAACCTGAGAACATCTATAGACTTTGTGGATTATTCTGAATTCTTTCTTTCTCCTTTTCCCTGGGTAGAGTCTACCTTTTTCCCTATTGCAAATCACCGTTACTTCTCCTGAAGTCAAAAGTTACAGCCCTAAAAAACACGGAGTTCACTCTGCTTCTGCAGAGCATCTCAGGTTTCAGTCCCCCTGCTTCAGCAGTGCCTAAGTAAAAGAAAACAAAACTCTTACAGAATAGTAGGAATGGCCTCAAAAAATGCCACTGCCACTCAGTTCCCTGGGATCTGTGGAGTTCTGCAGCCTGCATGGTTCAGGCACCCACCAGCCTCGCTCAGCCCATCCCGTTCAGCCGCATCCTTCCCGCACGGCCACCTTGCCCTCCTTTGTGCCCAGGCTGCCTGGCGCTGCTGCAGGCTGTAAATTCCCCAGGCACGGGTTCAGCGTCGCTCTCCTCTTCGGGGAAAGGGAGGGACAAACCCACCAGCACCTCCCTGAGCTGCAGACAGGTGCACCTGGATCGATGCTGCCGTGCCGCAGCAGTCCTGGACGGGGCTCACGCCTGACACCAAGTTTCCTGACTCCCTTGATCCCCATCAGGCTGATGAGCTGCCGCAGCCAGGGCTCTCGTGGAGAATCGAAATGCAGCGTCAAGAAGTGGAGTGGATCCCAAGTAATTAAATGTATAAATTAATTCTCCCCTTAAGATATGTTCCTCTCCCATTATTAGGTTTGTCTCGGAGAAAATCCTTGGAGGATCTTCATAAAACCAGCACTACTTCAAATATTGTCTTTTTAGAGCTTTCCTTTCTTTTTCTTTTTTAGACCCGATGCCTGCAGCCTGCAATTAAAATAAGTGACATGAAGATGTCTTTAAAATAGAGATCTATGAAAAAAACTGAAAGGATTGTCTGTCAAAGGGAGAAAAATGAAAAATAGCAGTCTCAGATCTCTGAATGGATGAATGGGGAAAACTCCAGTCCGTCCTAGTACCCAAAGGGATAAAACCCAATGATAGCTTCTCAACTGCTTAGCAGATAATGCATGTGCTGTTTTGATGCTAGTAATGTGTTTTTTACTTCTTTCTATCTGGGAGGAACGAATCAAATATGAGAAGTGCTGGGACATGATTTTCAACCCATTGCCTTTGATTAAGTGCTTTAACATGTGAGTCCAGAGACTTGCAATAATACTAATGGGGCATAAAGCACTATAAACAGGACAGGCCTACTTTTGTCCAAATGCCATTATCCTGGAATAAAAAGGAGCAGCAAATGTAATATGTCCACTGCTAACCTTTTTTTGACAGGAAATTTTCTCTCCTATGTGCACACCATGAATTATGCTGCATTTTGCCAAAACTGTGAGCGATTGTTTAATTTCGTGCGAAGGAGTGTTTGCTAAGCTTGAACCACTTAGCTCAGTGTAGTATTTAGCTGTGAAAATGTGACAGTGTGAAGCAAAACATGAATGCAAACGGCAGGCTTTCTGGGCTGAAATCAAATTTCTTTTTATGTCAGGTCTGGGAAAAGGAGGCAAAGACCTGTCAATAAATATTAGGGCAAGTTGCGCCTTGTTCAGTGACTTTAAATACAGTGAAAAAGCGTCCTGGATATGCAAACCAAATGTTTATCCAGGAAAGATATGTGAGGTTAGAAACTTTGGCTAAATTTGGTTTTAAAAGACACTGAGGAGTCTGCCCCTGTAACATCCCCTGGTGAGGACAAAGCAAGCCTTCTGCCACACCAGTCTGTCTGGATGCTTCAGCACAACTCTTCGGGCCTGGCTCCATGTCACTTCTAACTTTGTGCTACATTTTATTGCTCTCAGCAAGTTGCAGATTGTCCAACTGTTCTGTCATTTATTGTAAATGGTCGCAAAACGAAAAAACAAAAAGGAAGAAAAAAAAAGGAAGAAGGGCAAAGAAAAAAATTCCACAACTCTATAACGTAGTCCTTGGTGTAAATCAAACATTCCCTGTCATGTTGATAGCTTGTGTTAGTCTAATGTATTTTATATTACTCAAAAGCATTGAAACCCTGCAGCTTTCTTCATATAGGCCATTATGCGGTTATCATTAAATTGTCTTGCAAAGAACATTATCGGTAATTATAGCAGACACTAAAATCAAATGATCAGACTGGGACCTTTAACACCAAGAGGAACTATTAGAAGTTAATCAAATAAAAGGATGAGAATAATTATGTTAGGATTAAGCAGTAATATGCCAGAAGTTATACACTTTGCTGACTATATATCTTAACTCCCTGCTTCCTGCCTCTCCTCCTGTTTGATGCTTTTTATATAATACTTTGGCACAGAATGTAAATGACAGTATTTTTGTGTGCCACAAATGGGGCTTTAGGGTTCAAATGAGGTTCACATCTAAATGGCACAAAAAAGCAGCACTATGTAATGATGAAGATAAAAATAATAGTCTGTGTGTATGGATAATATATATAAAAGTGAAAAGCAGGGAAAAAAAAATCCATTGGTCAATGGAGCATAAAGTGGTGATAAAAATAGTTGCAACAGGAGGTGAAACCACATGGCTATTGGTTTGCTACTTGAGGTTGCTTCTCTGTTTTCAAGTGACAGTCTTCCTGCCTTTCATCTTTTCAACAAGCCACAAGAAATCTCCCCTGCATACACAGAAGTTGCTCCTGTCATTCCTAACATTATTCTTTAGGGAAGAACCTTCCTATCAAATTTGCTCTTGGTGTTTGCATGAGCCTTGAAGCAGTAACAGTGTCAAAGTTGTCAACAAAACACAGACAGGTGTCTAAGGAGGTGGTGCCAGGAAAAGCAGGTTGGTTTTGGTTATGGCAGGTGAAGCTAAAACTAAGATCCTTGAAATATTTTTACCAGGGAATTCTGATGAACTGGACACCGAGAGAATAAGGGTCCAAATCTGTCACTTCTGGCAGGAGTCCAAGAGGGGTTTCCTTTGATTATTCCTTCTTTAGCAGGAGAATGTGGTTATGGGGTTCCTGGTGTTTGTTACTTGCCCCCGCAGAGCCCAGGGCATGGTGACAATGCACCAGTGCACCCTGGACCCCTTTCCCACAGAGGGAAAACAAAGCAGTGATGAAACATCCATGGGAAATCTGGAGTTTGGGATTTTCGTCACGTCCTCGTGACAGGGAAATACGTCATCAGCCTCAAGTCATTCTGTGTCTCTTTCTACTGGCTTTTGTCTTGGATTTTTTCTCATTGAAGATCACTGAAACATGAAACCTGACTGGATAAGACAATTTGTATTGGAGCCAGAGCATCATCTCACTCTTGAGAAGCTTCAAATCGAATTTTTCACATTTAAGGAGTACAGAACAAAGCCAAGGGACAGATGTGGAGCTGTTCTTGAAGCCTCTCGCATGTGTTGAGAAGGAAATCCTCACCTGCCTGGGGCCTTGGTGTGGTACAGGCTCCTCAAGGGCCCATCTGCCCCCTGTGCCTTACACAGCCACAAGAGGAACGGGAATAGTGTCCATGGAATCACAGAGTCTCTGAGCTTGGCAGCGCCCTGCAAGACCATCAAGCCCAACCAGTCCTCCCAGCACTGCCAAGGCCACCACTGACCCATGTCCTCAGGTGCCACATCCACACATTTGTTAAATTCCTTCAGGAATGATGACTCCATCGCTCCCTTGGGCAGCCCATGCCAGGGCTGTACAACCCTTTCCATGAAGGAATTTTTCCTAGTACCTCATATAAACCTCCCCTGGTACCTCATGAAGTCATTTCCTTTTGTAGTGTCCCTTGTTGGTTGGGGAAAGAGACCAACACTCAGGGCAAGAGACTGACCAACAGAGTCTTAAAAAGACCAAAAGATTTTCTATCAACCAGGCCTGGGAAAGAGAAATTTCTTCTTTCTTCTGATCCAAGCAGACTAGTGCTAGCTGAAAGGTTACTAGCTTTTCTGAAAAAAATAGAAATAATCTTTTTTTTTTTCCCTTTCTCCCCTCCAAGATCTTGGGAAGAAACAGTATTTTGAGAATGGAAACCTGAAGAGGAAAAAGGGAACTGCCTGGTGTTAGCTGCAAATTATTTCTTGTTTCTTTTTTGTGGAATTGAAAAGCTAATTCAAAAAATTATTTGGGGGCTAGTCAAAATGGTCATGCTATAATGAAACAATTTCTACCCTGTTTTTAAACCTTTTCAAACACTAGCTATTAGGAAAGTTTCAAAATTTAATATATTTTTAAATATTGTTTTCTTTTAGGTTTTCTTTTTAGATTTTTTTTTAGATTAGCTATTTTTTCTGTTTTAACCTATTCCACAAATTAAATACAAATAAACCATGTTTTCCTAAAAAAACCCCAAACTGTTGGATATGAAATATGAAAGCTTTACCAGCAGTCATTGCATCAGATAAAATCAGAGCCATAGAATAACAGAAGGATAGAATAGTTTGGGTTGGAATGGACCTTAATTATCATCTAGTTCCTCCCTGTCATGAAGGGGGAAACTTTCCACTAGACAAATCCAAGAATATTTCCCATTTAAAAAGCGAGCAGCTCTCTAAAAATAAGTTTTCAATCCCAAAATGGATGTCTTGCCTTCATAAGGTGTTGAGGTGAAACATTTTGGTAAAGTCTTTAACATCCTTAGAGTACCCAGCCTCCCAAAGGTCATGGGAGACAGTAGTTGGTAGAGAAAAAGCTAGTGAGGAAAAATAAATCTGAGTTTTGGGTGTGCTCTGATTTCAGCTTTTCAGGTGGACTGCTAAAAATTTTAGATAAGGGGTTTAAAATCCTCTTTACTAGAAAACCAAGCTGGTTGGGACACCAGAATATGTTTTGCAGAAACTTTGTGTTTCCTCTAGATCTAGATATTTTTAAAAATTTGTTGTTCATAGACACCATAGCAGAATTGTGAATTTAGCAGCTCTGTTCATGAGACTGTAATGATCACTTTCTCCAAACATAGATTTCCTTCTTTCTCTTAATCACATATTTTAGAAAGCTCCCATGCTCTGCTGCTGGTCTTCATGAGTCTGCAGGCTTATGGCCACACTTTTAGGGCAGAGGTATCATAGAATCATGGGATGGTTTGGGCTGGAAGGGACCTTAAAACTCATCTCATTCCACCCCCTGCCACGGGCAGGGACACCTTCCACCATCCCAGGTTGCTCCAAGCCCCTCCAACCCAGCCTTGGCCACTTCCAGGGATGGGGCAGCCACAGACAGGATGGTACAGGGGTCACAGAATCACAGGAGCATTGAGGCTGAAAAAGATCTCCAAAACCACCAAGTGCAACCTTGACTGACCACATTGTCAAACAAACCACAGCTCTGAGTGCCACATCCAGCTGTTTCTTGAACACTTCCAGGGATGAATTCAGGGATGCAGGGATGTGGGGATGGGGGATGCAGGGACACAGGCCCATGTACCCAGCAGGAAGGAAGGACAGTCCTTCTGCTGCAGGAGAGTCACGTCATTGCATCTTCACTCAGGAAATGATGCTAAGGAAACAACTGATGCTCCAAGAGCCAACATTGAAAGTCTTTGATAAATCAAAATTGTAAAATGCAGAAAGTTTTGTATCTTGTATGGACCTTCATGAAGTATTTTCTGCTTCTTCTACTGCCTCAAATTTGCCTTAAATCAGAAGAGAAATATAACCATCCAAGTCATATGGACTCGTGCTGCTACATCAGCTGTGCCAGTGCATTGCACTGACAGCACAGCAAAGCTTTCTTCCCCATTAAATTTGCTGAGACATGACTGCAACAACCAGTTCCTTCTAATGCCTCATAATTTAATTGCGTGACCTATTGTGCTGATTCAGAGATTTCAGCTGAGTGCTGCACTGACTGAATTTTAATTGTGATATTAATTCAATATTTTCCTCTTCCAGGTCTGCGTGTTGATAAAACTGGAGCAACTCAGCCCTGCAAAATCCAAGCTGAAGTGCAGAAGTGGTTCAGGGACTTGCCAGGCTTGGATAAAACCCATTACCTGACACTGTCCAAGCAGGTCTCTGATACCAGACAATTAAAATAGCAGTGATTACCACAGCTTGTCCATACCAGCAGCTCTGAGCTGTGGCAACAGTAGGATTCCTTCAGCTACAAGCAGCAAGGGTCCTGTGAGCTGGCAGGGAGGATGAACATCTTCACATCCACATCTTGCTGCCACCTCAGCCCTGGGTGGTGTGTCACCAGGGCTTGTGTCACAGGATTATTGGCTGGGGCATGGCACTGGCCAAGGGTTTCCTTCACCCTGGGCTGCTTGGGGAGGCCCCAGGAATGAGAAAACTGCCTCTCCCCACGCACAGAGTTTGGAATGAGCTGCAGTTGGCCTTCTCATTAGACCCTTTAAAATAACTTCACCGAGGGATAAAATTGGAGGGTCTTTAGAAAGTCTCAAAAAGTCAACCCACTGGAAGAAACAAACTGGTTTTATTGTTTTTCACAAAAACACAGCTGGTTTCGCTGTTTGCCAATGTAAGCTGTTATTACTTTTTCATTAAAGCTTTTGCTTTACTATGGGAAACACACTGCTATTACAGAGGGAACCACATGCAAACAGACCTTCTTCCAGTCTGTGCACGGAGTGAATATCCTCCTTCCCCAAACTTTCCATGTTAGAAATAATTTAAAGGATTCCCAGCAACCAATAACTCATGCCCAGCTCACTCTTCCGTTTCCACTAGATTTTATTGAACCACCTGGGATTATTTTAGGAAAGATGGTTGAAGTTTTCAGGAATTAATTGGTGTAACATGAAAAGTAATGGAAAAATATGGTCATGTGTATTCATTCTGAATTAAAATCAAGTTGTTTCTACTTAGATCCTGTTTATGGCCTTTTCTCTTGGTTATTCTCATGAATTTTGATTTACTGGCAGAGTTGTTTGGTGGAATGAGGAGTTTACTGGCAGGAGTGTTGGAGAGAATTGAAAGGAGGACAACTTAATGTGTTACCCACAGACATTTGGCAATGAAAACAAGTTGAATTGTTTCATGTCCCATACTGAAAAGCCAAACTCCTGGGGTGAGTTACCTGTCCCATCCCATAGTTCAGCTTTGCTCTATAGTACACAACAGTGAACTGCTTGTGAACCAGACCCAAAGCCAGACTTATTTGCAGAGGTTATCTGGCAAGTAATTTAAAGTAATTAATCAGCCTGAGAAAACTACAGTCTGTTCTTGGACAAATCAAGAGAAGAAAAGCTCTGATTTTGGCAAGGAAATAAATCATTATAAATTATTGGTCCTACTGTACTATTAACATTAATAAAGTTCCCAAAATACTTACCAAGAAAACTGTTGTTAACAAGTTTTCAAGCCCTCAGTCACTGTCCTTCCAAAGTATTAGGTCTTTGCCTCACAGGGAGTGTTTTGGTGGTTTTATTAATCTGATGTGAAAAAGAGAGATTGTGGCCTTCTCTGGACATGGTGTTAATGCAGGGGATCAGCTTCTCCACCCTAAGAAATATTCACTTGCTACCTCAGAGCCAAAGATACTCAGAAAAAATGGAGAAACATTCCCTACACTCAGAAGTGCTTGAACTCTGACCAATCAAGCACTTGCACTGCATCTTTAACGCTTCGTTAAAAGTGAAGAACTTTTTCAAGTGTTGAAAGGGCTTGAAAGTGTTCCAGGCCAGGCTGGACGGAGCTCTGACCAACCTGTTCTAGTGGAAGGTGTCCCTGACCATGGCTGGGGATGGAATGGGATGGGCTTTAATATCCCTTCCAGCCCAAACCATTCTGTGATTCTTGGATTCTCAGATTTTCTGACAGGTTTCCCGTACAAAGCCATAGATTATTAAAGTTGACCACCAGGGTGATCCTGGTAGCAATGAAATATCTGCTGGAAAATTAAGTAGGAGATGCATCAGGGAAGGGAAAAAAGGGAGGCAAGGCAAGGCAAAAAAATCAGAGTTCAGTTCACAGACAGTCAGAATCTCTCTCCTGTGCCTTCCCAAGCCCCTTTCCTAGGGGTTGCTGAAACCCAGTGACCATTTTGCAACTTTTGGACAATCTTTGGTACCACAGAGTGTTACTAAAATTATACCTAGCAAGGAGTGAGTCTTGCTAATGGTTCTTCTGCAGCAGAAGAACCCAGAGACATACTTTCAGCACCAAAGTTTGAGAAGACAAATTTTTCTTTGGTCCTCATTGAAACTGGCTTCACATTTTTTTTCAGGTGCCCTGCCAGTTACAGCCAATTACAGGCAATTTATGATATGTTGAGGGAGACTCCGAAAAATCCTTTGTTTCTTCAAGATTCATGAAAATTGTCTCACCAGCCTTGCAGATGCATTTTGGCATCTTGGGCTAGTGAGATAAAGGTGCATTGGTTCTGCTACTGTCTTGGAGAGAGGGTCAAGACGTGCAAGTCTTGAAATCCAAACAGAGAGAGATGTCACTGCAGGAACACTGCATTGACACTTTCCCTGAAGCCTGATGCTCCCTCCCTGTGCAGGGCAAGAGGAAATAAATCCCACGCTCAGAGACCGAGTGAACAGAGGGCAGTGCGTCCTTATGAACACTGGGGAAATCCTGACCAAAAAAAAGAGAGATGAGCAAATTAAGACACAAAGATCCAATGGAAACAACAGCGCTGCAAGGAGTGCTTCATAAAGTTCCCAGTTACACTGTTTCTGTCTTTTAAAAACACTCTTTGCAACAAGCAGTAGACGTCTGGTTGTAGTCCACAAATCCAATTTTTAATTTGGTTTTAAAAACAGAAATATCCTCTTTTCTTGTGATCTGACAGAAAGCATGGCCATTAAATGCTCTAAAGAAAGGAATGCAAAAATGAAATTTGTTTTTGGAAGGTAGGAGAGTTCCCTAATCATGTTTCAGATGATTTTTTTTTCTCATCTAGATGGATATCTTCTAGCAAAGCCTGATGGCCAGAGAAATGAAAGGTACCTTTCACCCTTAAGTAACTATAGAAGCTTTACCTTGTTAGATTATTTGTAAGTTGTAACTAAAATAAAAGAACACCCTGTCAGAAGAAGGCTTTAAAAAGTGTAATATTTTGTTTTGTTTAGCAACTACTTGGGAAAATTTAACACCGAGACAGAAAGGTTGCAGAGCAAGTAGCACTTCATAAATTGCTTGAGCCCTAATCAATACATATTGTCATCTAGTCAAGTCCTCCAAGCAGATTTTTCTTTGCCTTGCCTCAAAAGCGTATTTTATGAGGTTGTTACTAGCTTGTGCTGCAAGGCCTGGCCTAATGAATCTGTCACTGGCACTATTGATTGACATGCCAGTGTAAGTGAGACATGTGATTCCGATTGACTTCCTAATTACTGCTGCTGTGATGTCTCACCAACTGGTAAGGCCAGAGGTTAATAGTTTTGATGTTCAGCCATTGCTGGCTCTGGAAGCTGGAGTTAAACCAGCTCGTTGGAAGTCAATATCTGAATCAAGTTCTCAAGGCTACTTTCGAAGCTGATCAATTAAGCCCTCCTTGTTCCCCCTCTCGTTGCCTGACAAGGCTTTGATGAGTGGGGACCTCTAAAGCTGGTGGTTTAAGGTAGAGCAGGGAAGTTGGAGAGATTTAAATGTGGCAGCAGGAGCGGTGCGTAGGCCAGGGCTGTATTTCTGCCAGCAAAAAGATGGAATCCTGCTCCTCCTTCTCACTGGAGGGAACAGGGCGCAGGTTTACAAAAGCTCCTGGGTGTCCCAAGTGTCTTCATGACGTGGACAGTGTCCAGGATATTCATACAAGATGGGTGACAACAGTCACACTCTCCTGTGCATCCTTTCTTCCCTGTGGTGGGAGGATAATGGTCAGCAAACCTCTGCGCTTGGACTGTCCTCAGCTGTGAAATTCTGGCTCAGAATCAGGCAGGAGAACCCACACCTCATTTGAAAAAAGGTGTTCCTCACCCTGATTTCTGAGCAAATGACCCTGAAATGGGGCAGGGTGACTGTGATGGTTGCCCGAGCGTGCCGACAGCCTGGGAAGCTGGCTAGGGAGGGCACGAGCTGCTCCAGGTGTCTGTCCAGAGCACAGGGCCTCTGAGATGCTTTTTGAGGTGCTGTAGAATTTTGGGATTTTGCTGTAGCAAAAAAATACAACAGCTACCTCAACCCAAAAGACCCCACAGCCGAGTGCTCTGTGTCTGCCCGTTGCTCCTGGCTCAAGCCTAGAGACAAATATAAGAATATGGCAAGAAGAAATCACTTTGCATCAAATATATTCTCTAAATTTCCAGCATAAGGGCATTCTGAAGTGAAAGAGATAGATCTGTATCAAAGGCCTTCAGGGATTTCTTTTCCATTAATTAGTTCTATTGAGTCCTGAAATCACATCAACTCTCAGCTTCCACCTCATCTGTTTTTGACAAGCTATGAAGCCCACCATGTACAGTAGGAACAATGTACCTCCTTTGCCTTTATACACCTCTGTCTACACCCTCACCTTTTTCTGTGGACTTTCCTGGACCTTGTGTGAAGCCATTCTTCTCTTGGACAATCCTGGCAATCTTGTTCTGTGCTTTCCTCCAGGGGACAGGAGGTCCTGAAAGGGATGACACAGATGTAACATTAATTCATGCACCTGCATGACATTCCTGGCTTGTTTTTCACTCCTTCATCAGCAGCCAGTTTGCTTTTCTGCCTGTAAACAAGCAGTGAGCTAACAGTTTCTCAGAATTACTTGTTGTGACACCAAATTCTCTTTTCTGAAGGTAGTAGGCAAGTCACAGTACATGTGTGTGCATTACTTTGCATTTAGCAACGTTGAAGTTCAATTTTATTTTCTTGTCACTTGGGGTTGCAGATCTCAGCAAGTCTCATCAGCCAGGCTTTTACCACCCTGAATAATTCAATAATATCACTGAGGTTTGTCATCTCACTATCCACACCCCTTCCTGGGTTATTTATGAGTATGCTGAACTGAAGGGATCTTACTGCACACACACACATGGGATTCCATTGGTAACTTGTGCAAGTTATTCCTCTGTTCTATTTCCTAGGGACTTTATGCCATCTAGTTTTTAATTGATTAAAGGTCCCTCCCTTCTGGCTGCTTCTTGAGCTTTCAGGACGGAATGTCGTAGAAAGCTTACCTATGTAACATCAGATTAACTTTTCCACATGCTTAACAAGACCTTCAGAGAGCTCTAAGAGATTTAAAAGCTTGTCTTCCGTTTATGAAAGATAGGTTGAGCCTTCTTTGCTATACTGTATTTACCATGAATGACATGATGGTCATCTTTAGCAGACTTTAGACTCGTGGGCACTGTCGCTCTGGAGAAGAGTGTGTGTGCAGGAGTCACAGTGACATCCAGCAAAGACATGGCACACAAAAGTGTGACCAAGGTAAAGTTCCTCTGCAGCTCAGAGAAGAGCAGCGTCTCACCCTAATAACTGCTGTGTTCCCTGTACCAAGCCACTTTAGATTTCCCCTACTGAAATTTCAGTTTCTGGATTGTCTTCTGCTGAACCCCAAGAAACAGACCTTACAAGTGTAGCGCATTCTGGGCTTCTTTGTACTGAGTATAGATGTGAAATACTCACTTTTTTCTCTGCCGAGGCCCAATCTTCTCTGAATTTCACATTTATGCCATAAACACCTGAAGTCCCTGGTGAGGTCTACTGGAAGCTACCAATCCTCAAATCCCTGAAGGCTGAGAAAGGGTCCTGTGAAACGAAATGTTGTGCTATGCCTTCCTAAACATCTGTTATCAGCTGCTGTTGGAGGCAGGGTACTATGGTAGAGGAAACTTTAGTCTGACAGTGCAATTGTTCTTGTGTTGTAATTGCCCTACAAACCTTCAGGCTCCTACCTCTGATTTATTGCCTGTGTTTGCCACTTCAGCAAGTTTTTCCTCAAAGTCTTCCTTTGCTTTTTTTGTTTCTGTTTTTGGCTTTTTTTTTTTTTTTTTTTTGGTTGGTTGGTTGGTTTTGTCCTGTTATAGTTTTAGATTGAAGGTGTCAGACATTTTGTTTCCTCTTTTCTTCTGGTGGACATGCATTCAGTTTGGAGCTTCCAAATCCTTGTAATTTCCTTTGAGCTGTTGCTGATTTGAGCATGAGTTTTTCTACTGTGTGCTATGATCTGAGGTGGAGACATTGTTAGTCCCTGAAATAACACCTCTAAGTAACTCTCCTGCCTCTTCCCTCCCTTTAGCCTTCCTCTTCACTCCTCTCCTCTTCATACTGACAAGACTCCCCCATTTTTATGCAGGTCCCCTTTCTAAAATGGAGCAACACTGATGGCTGAAGCTTTATGGTTGTTTTGTCACTGTTCCCCATCCCACATATGATCCATTGCACATTTAAAGTGCAATGTTTAAAAGAGATTTTATTTGATTTGCTTCCTGAGTTTTGGCAGGTTCTCGCCTACCCTTTATTTCAATATTAAAAGGTGCTATCACCTTTACTACCAAAGTATATATCATCCTGAAGTTTGTGATTCTCCTTTCCTGTCAGCTTCCCTTGAGTTTTAATTTTTAAAACCATTCTAGGAATATTTCAATTGTAAGGCTCAGTCCTGCTCTGGCCAAGCAACTTCTGATTCTCCCCAGGAGTTTCTCAGTTCTTGAAAAACCCTCCTTGTGCATCATCTTCTCAATTCTTGACTGCAAGACTTCCCAAGTCTCTGAGTTGAGCTGGTTCTTCAGTAGTAAATACCAAAACATAATTTAAAGCCTGAGTGTAAATCTTAGGGTTTTTTTAGTGGTTCTGGTCTGTATGGCAAGTTTTTAGTGGAAATTAGTCATGTAATCATCATTACCTTGAAACAGATCTCTGCCATTTCACTGTGGCTGAAGTTGCTGAAAAAAAATCTCTGCAGGATTTGTGATTAATTACACTCCATGTTGTATTAGACAATATAGATCAGCCTGCCAATATGAATTTCTCAGATGTCAAAACATCGGATAAGGAAAAAAAAAATCATATGAGAAGGGGAAAAAAAATCATGAGACAGTCTGGGACAGCAATAATTCACCCATAGCTATGCACTGTGTACAAATAATGCCTGGGGGAATTAACCATATTTATCCCTTTGTCAGATGTCTGTTGACAGCATATACAGTGCTGGGTTCTTCATGTGTCTTGTTCCTTGCAACTTTTCTGAAAATGGTGACACAACAAGCAAGAGATTTTGAACACTGCATCTTAAATGGCTAATTAAGGACAATCTGAATATATGAGTTCTGATACCAAATCCACCTCAGAACCTGTGCTTTAAGAACCCTGCCTAATGCTTCTCAAGGATTAGAGACTCTTTCAGAAGTTTTAATTGCTGTTTGAAAGACCTGGCTGGTTTAGGGAAAGCTAGGCTAAAGCAAATCATCTCTTGCAGAGTCGTGTGTCACTGCTTCCTGTCCTCTGCCAGAGCACCTGCTCCCGTGGTGTCCCCGTGTCCCTGACTGCCACAGGGGATCTCTGCCAGCTCCACAGGATGATCAGTGAGGTGCTGTGGCTCACATCTGCCAGTGGGGAACAGGGACCAGCCCCAAGGCCTGGGCACACCAGAGGCACCCAGAACCCAGCCCTGCTGCCTGTCAGGGGCAAAGACCTCATCTCACGTGCCCTAGCCTCAGTCACTAGTGTTACAGGAGCCAGAGGCTGGCAGGATTTGGTCTTTCAAATGGGAAATATGGCTCTACTGGGTTTTTAAACCTGGCTCAGGAGGTGGCTGTAACCTGTAAACCCAACAGGAATGGCAAGACCCCAGCTCTGTCCTTCCAGCCAGGGCTTGGAGCTGACCTGGTCCTGGGGATCACCCATCAGCTCATGGCCGTGGTGAAACTCAAGGTCCCCCACAACACGACAGCCTAAAAAAAAAAAACCAACAAAAAACTAAAAAAAAAAAAAAGACCAGAAAGAAAAGAGCAATAGATCGTAAAATAAGAAAATTAATTACTTTCAAAACAATTAATTAATTAATTAATTAATTAATCCTCATGTCTCCCCTGCAAGGTAGGAAGTGATTATTCTACCCCTTTTACGCAGAGGGAAACCTCACTGTTAAGTGACTTGCCAGAGGCAAAGGCATCGAAGGTGAAGTCAGCATCCCACGGCCAGTATCCCCAAGTCTTGCTCCAGACCAGCCCAAGTTGCTGGGACACTGCTTGTCCTCATCACCCCAAGACCTCAATGTACCAAGACCGCTTAATTTCCTGCTCGTATCCCCCAAGGAAAACCCTGAAGTCATTTTGCCAAGCCCAGATCAGTCCATGGTCAAGCTCTGAGCTCTGGTGAGCATGGTGCTGCTACATTTATCACCCAAGGGTGCTGCTGACCCTCCTAGGGATCCCCCTGCTGTGCCCCAGGGTGAGGAAGCCCCAGGCAGAGACGGAGTCTCAACAGGGGAAGATTTTTTTGGACAGAATTTCGGTAGAATGCTGTCTTCAGGGTTTAAGCGGGTTGTTGATTGACCTCTTCAGGGTCAAGGTAATGAAGACTCAGCCCATCCTTTCTGCACTGCCTCAGGTCACCATGTGGGGACTGACAGCTCAGCATAAATCCTTCTCTGGTATATTGCACAAGTAGCTGTGTAGTTTGATTTCAGACTCTGAGCTGGAGGTGGGTCTGTGAAAATAAGCTTTATCTCTTATAAGCTTTATCTCTCATAAGACCAATTCATGTATTTGGGAAAAAACTGTTGAGTTTTCAGGTGTGCAAACTATGCGCCCCTCTGATATAGGAGGACCAAACTCTAGCCAGCCACAAGAGAAGGGATAAAAATCACAGAATTATAGAATCATTTAGCTGGGAAAAGTCCTCAAACATCACTGAGTCCACGTGTCCCACAGCACTGCCAGGCCCATCACTTGATGATGTCCTTAAGGACAGCAGGTCACACTGTGGGGCTGATGACAATCACAACGCTCAAACCAGCTTGGGTTCACCCCAGCAAGCCCAGTCTGGCTGGTCCCTACACATTTGGAGGGAGACCAGGGGCAGGGACCATCCCCTTGGATGGTAAAGGGGGAGCAGATGAAGCCAGAGGAGAGTAGCAGCCAGGTTATGCACCTCCTTCATGACTTCCCAGAGCAGCAAACTCCAGCCCATGCTTGCATGCACCTCTTTCTTAAGGAAACAAGTCTTTCCATTATCCCAAGGCTCCAGGAAATAAGGAGTTAACAACAGAAGCCGAATGCCAGGAATAAATCTTGGTGCTCATGGTTTGTGCAGCCAAGTGGAGCCTAAGCAAGGAAAAAACATACTCACGGATCAGAAGTTTGCTCAGGTTGTGACTGATGACTATTTTTATGCCTCTGAGCCTACCCAGGAAATCCTGCAGACATGCTCCAGGACAATGGCAAGCACAAGAGCTGTGATTTAGCCCTGTGGGCAAGCAAGCAAACCATGGCACAGGGCAGCATGGAGATGCAGAGTAATCCAGGGGTGGCCACAGTGACGTCTTGACCCTGGACCTTTGGGAGAGAAACCTGAGCCACCATCTCTGGCAGGATCAGCCATGAGACCAGCCTGGGCCCTGGAAGCACGAGGGTACAGGTAACCATGGAGGGAGCAGGCTGGGGGACAGGGCTGGATCTATCATTTAGAGGCCCTTCCAAGGACCAGCATCACTGCTAGTTTGTCCGAGTGAACATTTCCACCTCCACCTTTCATCTTGATAGCACCTGTTGTGCTCTAGCTGAGGTCCCAAATTCTCTCTTAGACCAAGAATCCAGGAAGACCATACAGGCCATACCTGCACTGCCAAAATCAGCCCACCTGGGCCATTCTCTGGCACAGACACCCTCATCTATGTTGCTACCTGGGGTGGCCAGACCCAAGCAGGCAGTCAGGGCTGGTGCTGGCCCAGGCTGCTCCCCAGAGCACCCCTAGGAAGTGACTGGGGGTGGGACAGATACCCCTGGCCTAGAACACCTTCAGACTGGATTAACAATTTGGCTCACACTCACATTCTGTTGCCCAGCAGTGACCCTGGTAACTTTTTAATTTCCTAGCCACAAGGCCCCAAAAGTCATAAAACCCAGGCTTCATTTGCCTGAAACCAGGTGGAGAGACCAGGATCCCTCACCCTTCAAATCCAAACTGTGGTCACTCCCAGGAGCCTGTTATAATTCTGCTTTAATTGTTGTGAGAGCTTTCCAGAGGCAGTGCTGGCACTGATTTAGATTTAAACCCTCTCTCCTTATCTCAGGGTACTGCAGGAGTGGCGTCTGTGAGGCCAACATTTATAGCATCCCTCCGAGGGGTGAAATGTACCTACTGTAAAATACTTTCAGTTAATTCTGGTGCACCATTTGTGGCAGAGCCACATGGGGATCAGCGTGGGACAGACAGATTTAGATCATTTTGCCTGAGTCAGGTGGTGCCTTGCTCCCAATTCCTCGCCAAGTTAATTCTTACCTGGGACCATTATGTCTCTCTTCAATCTAGCCCAGCTTAACCCTTCTCATCCCACACTCCTGCTGAGACCACACCTGTGGCGATGGGGA
The DNA here is from genome assembly GCA_013400495.1 of Nicator chloris. NCBI lineage: Eukaryota > Metazoa > Chordata > Aves > Passeriformes > Pycnonotidae > Nicator > Nicator chloris. Next base: position 132,513 of record WAAE01013758.1, read on the forward strand.
TGACGATTTGGGGGTGTTTGTGGCCACGGCTGACCTCTTCTGCAGATTTCCCCTATGACCTTGGGCAATTCAATTAATTAATTTAGCTTGCTTCTTCTCTGACGCTGCCTGACAGACGAAAGGTGCCCGGTGTCTAAATCACATACTCCTGAGAAATGATTTATCTGTTTAAGACAGACCTGGCCCTTTGGATCTGGTTTCTGATGAGGCTGATCCTGTCACCACTGCTCAAGCTGTCCAGAACTGGATCTTCTGAAATGGGGTGCTACTTGGTGTTGATGCATCTCCACCTTGCGCTGTGCAAGAAACAGGGGCAGGATCTGACCTCACCTTGGAGCCCCTCTTCAGTCTGGGACCATGGGAGCATGGGAGCACTTCCCAAGCTGTTTCCACTCCTGTTGAGCCCTGGTGCTGCAGCAGGTGATGTGAGTTACCCTCTGGGTGGGCATAAACTGAAGCCAAGCAGTGTGTGCAAGAATAGGGGTAATTAAGGAAAACTGCTCTGAAAGGGCTGTCCAGCCCTGGCACAGCTGCCCAGGGCAGTGGTGGAGTCCCCATCCCTGGAGAGGTTTAAAAGCCGTGTGGATGTGGCACCTGGGGACAGGGGTCAGTGGTGGCCTGGGCAGTGGTGAGGAATAATTGGTCCCTTAGATGCTTTTCCAACCTAAAAGATTCCAGGATTAGGACTTGTGCATTTTGAGCCCCAACTCTTATTCAAGCCATCCCCTCTTGAACCCCCAAATTTGGGAGGTCACTGCTGTTCTGCCCAGAGGCCAAGGAGAGCATAGTCCTGTTTCCCAGCCTGTCACACCATTGCCTTACTCCAGGGTCTTTTTCTGTAGCTGAGACAAAAGAAATAATATCTTGGATTCCAATAACCAATAAATTATCCTTGAAATGCCATAATTGCTCAGCTGCAGCTGCAAGAGCAACTAAATACAGAACTTTAATAAAATATTATCGCTCAAATCAATTTGCTGAGACTCTGCTCTGCTTTCTGCATGGGGTGCTAAGCAGCAAATAGTAAATACTGATCACTGATCAGAGAGGCAAAGAGCAAGAAAAGCCTGTACTTTTTTTTTTTTCCTGTTTGAGCAAGGACAGGAGCCAGATTCTGCTCCATGTCTGCAGAGTTGCACTTGTTTCAAAGGCATGGGAATGGCAGCTACTGCATGTATAGGTTTACAAAGTAGCTTAGGCACCTAAGAAGATAATCATCTAGAGAGATTTACAGTAGTGACTTTTACACGGGGAGGGACAAAGGGAAGGGAAGTGCCCAACTCCCATCAGGGTGAAAAATAAACACAAATAAATCCAAAGCAACCATGCAATTGGCAGCTCAGGTAACAAGTTCAGAAAATGACCACATCTGGGCTGTTCTGGATCAAAAACTATTGAAGTCAATGAAGCTCGCTCTGGATTTACAATGGCATTAACTGAGATCAGAATCCAACCCTATAAATTTACTATTACTTCTAATCCCAGTGCCTCTGGTCTTGCTGAGATATTTGCTAACTGCTGAGCAGCTTGCTTTATTGACACTGAAATAACACACCCCTGCCCTAGTATTGTTAAACTCAGCTGGTTTTAAAAACCCATCATACTGTTTGTCATGACTGACCTTAACAAACTGGCCTGCTGTCCTTGGATCTATGGGCAAGAAAGTTGTCAAATGCCCCCTTTTCTGCAGCCTTCCACCACCAACAAAACAAAACAACAACAACGAAAAAAAAAAAAAAGAAAAAAGGAAAAAAAGAGGAGAAAAAGTCAATTTCAATCAACATGGAGTGTAATATTATCAAATGTCAGATGCTGAGGCCGTGTGCTTTGAAAATTATCCTTGACAGCTTCTTGTCGACTTAATTAAGTGCTCAAAAAAAAAAAAAAGAAGAAAAAAAAAAAGCAAAATATCTCAATTGTCGGCTCCCTCTCTTTGTGCTTCAGAGGTTCTATTGACAGCTCTGAAAAAAAGATTGCCTTTGGGGGTTTTATTGATAGATCCTTGCCTGATATTGGAATGATTCCTGGGCAGATAAATCACATTTAGATTTGTTAGTAATTGAGGAGAATTGATTGAATAGTTAGGATGGTCCCAGAGGGAGGTACCTATTCCTCTTCCGTTCTGCAGAGGTTGTCATCAGATAAAGGACCTCTTTGGGCAGGATGGATAAAGGTCTAATTGTTTACATGATCAGATATTGCTTCCTTTCAGCCCTCCCTCCCCAGACTTCCCCAACTTTCATGTGGCAAATTTGTCAAAATGACAAAGGGGAAGGCAGTAAATAAAACCAAAAGTGGACGAAGGTGATCAACCCTCTTCATGACCTGGAAAGGCACTAATTATTTTCAAATCATTAGTGGAATTTGGGTACAATTTTGGTAGCAATGGGTTCTTATTAAAAAAAAAACAATAAAAAAAAAACCAAACAAAAACCACAAACAAACAAACCCCTCTGCAGTGTTTATCTGTGTTGTGTTTGTTTAAACAGCTATGAGTTTTATGTAGCAGCAGGTTAAGTGTGGCTCGTGATGGCTCTGCAGGGTGGCCCTTTTTGGCCCTTTGATCCATGTGCAGGGCTGGGTTCTGGCACATTAAGTCTTCACTGGTGAGCTCCACCAGGGCTCTGTGTCCCATCACCCTGGGTGACCTGCTGGGCCTTGCATGGTCCCAGAGGGAAGCAGCATCTCAGAGAGTATGCTAGAAAAGCAGGAGAGAATGCTGGAGCACTGTGGGGAGATGCTTTTGACAAGGGCATGTAGCGGCAGAACAATGGGGAATGGCTTTAAAACGAAAGAGATTAGGTTTAGATTGGATGTTGGGAAAAGATCTTGACTATGAGGGTGGTGAAGATCTGGCACAGGGTGCCCAGAGCAGCTGTGGCTGCCCCTGGATCCCTGGCAGTGCCCAAGGCCAGGCTGGACAGGGCTTGGAGGATCCTGGGGTAGTAGAAGGTGTCTCTGCCCATGGCAGGGGGTAAAATGGGATGAACTTTAGGAGCCTCCCAACCCAACCCAACCCATTCAGTGATTTTATGATTTTCTAGGCTGGGGAACTGTGGGGAAGGTGATGAGAGCAGAGGGAGTCCAGAGTAACACTGTGTGACTGTGGAGCAGTGTGAGGGGGCAGATGCTGCAGGGCCCCATCCTGCCCCAACCAGAATTTGCAGCAGACATTTGGGTGACCTGCTCAAGGCTTCCCCACCCTGCACACCTCTTTCCACACCTACCAGAAGGAGTGAAAAGGATGACTATTTCCAGAGAGGGTTTTTCCATGGACTAGAAAAAGCTCTGAGTAAGAAAGAGTTGTGTTTTTTTCATTTCCACTTCCCATCCATTTTTAAAGATTCTATTTCTTTAAGAGGGGGCAGATACACTGCAGACTGCTTGGCACTTCAAGAGGCAATTTATTTCTGTCCATACTAAGTATAGACCCTGCACGGACCCTCTTTCTCTGTTTCTACAAGTTCTCAGGCAAGGTCTTATTTCCCTACCATCTGTAGAGGACAGGGTGCTCAGGTTGATTTTCAAGCTGTACTGTGCCACAGCTTTGTTCCAGGGACTTGTTGGGGAAAAAAGGAAAAACATTTGAAGATCAATTTTTAAAATCTAAACTTAATACAGGTTTCTAATAACTAGCTAAAATAACTCAGTCAGCATTTCTCACCCTCTCAGCAATGTGGGGAGTGTTGAAAGTTACAATTAAAAAAAAAATCAAAGAAAAATAAACTAAGGTATTTTATTTTCCTGTCTTCCAGCTTCATCAAGAATGAAAGACATTGTGAGAAAGGAAGGGACAATTTCTTAGCTCAAAGTAAATACCATTTTGGCCCCACCAAATATTTAATTTGTAATAAGAAATGATGAGCAACTCTGAATTCCCCACCTGCAGGCTTGATACTCTTTAATATTTCAGCCCCACTTGTAGACTTCAGATGGCCATTGCTCAATCCAGTCACCAGGGACTTTGACAGAGGCTGCAGGAACCAGGTTCCTCTCTGGGTCAAACCTATCACCTCCATCTACAGCCCTGCAACCTCCTGCTTCCTCTGGGAGCGGGCTATTGAAGTGCAAATGGATCTAAACTAGCCATGAATAAATTTAGGCTGGCAATTACAAGAAGCTTTCTAATTATCAGAGCTGTGAATATCTGAAAGGACCTTCTGAACAAAGCAAGATGTTTCTGGTTGTTGTGGGCATTTTGGGAGGCACCAGGGCCATAATTCACAGAGAAAATTTTCTGATTTGCCAGCAGTGAAAATGATGTGTGTTTTTCACGTTTGTGCGCCTTCAGATAGACTCTGCAGCAATATCACAGGCTCATTTGGGCTGGAAGAGTACTTTAAAGTCACCAAATCCAGCCGTTCTCCCAGCACTGTCAAGGTCACTACTAACCCATGTCCCCAGGGTCCAAATCCACACAGCTTTGAAATCCCTATAGGGATGGGGACTCTACCACTGCTCTGGAAAGCTGTGTCAGGGCTGGACAACCATTTCAGCAAAGAGATTTTCCCAATTAAAAAATTTAAATTTTAAGTTTAAACCTCTCCAGGTGCAACTCGAGGCCGTTCCCTCTCCTCCTGTCCCTGTTCCCTGCCAGCACAGCCCGACCCCCCCGGCTGTCCCCTCCTGGCAGGGAGTTGTGCAGAGCCACAAGGTCCCCCCTGGGCCTCCTTTTCTCCAGGCTCAGCCCCTTTCCCAGCTCCCTCAGCCACTCCTGGGGCTCCAGCCCCTTCCCCAGCTCCGTTCCCTGCCCTGGACACGCTCCAGCCCCTCGGTGTCTCTCCTGTCCTGAGTGGTCCAAATCCATAATCAACATGTTGGCCCGTAACAAAGTTATTTTTCCAGGGTAAACCCTCAAGGTTTTACAAGGAACTTAGTGAGAGTTTTAACCCTGAAAACCCAGACTCATCCCTGTCTGCACAAGTCAACTGCTTTTATAGCCAAAACAGGTATCTCAACAAAAAAAGCCTCATTCAGTTTTGATAGGTTTGAGGTCACTGCTGTGCTCCTTTGACCGTGGCTTCAAGGAGGACTTCCTTGAAGACCTAGAACAACTTAAATAGATCACAGACCCTGTTCTACCTAAGTACCATAGCTCTAAGGGAGAAAATTCACATGTGTCCATCTGTAGATATTTAGAGGCGTGCAAGCTCGTGTGTGCACATATCACAGGTGCACACAGACACCAGCAAGGATCTCCTGCCTTGGAGAAGAACCTGCCTGAGGTCAAGGAAGCAGACTTGGGCTTGAGATCTGGCACTGACTGGGTTTCCCAGCACCAAACCCAATGGAAGAATTAATAGACACATCTGAACCCACATCAAAACTTAAAATTTTTCAAGTGGCACATTTTATTGTTCCATAGCAAAGTGACTATTTCTTCTAAGCAGAATCCTTTCTTCCCTTCGAGTCCTCCCCCCTGTAAAAGCTGTTGAATTGCCTCTTTTTTTTTTTTTCTTTCCATTGCTCATTCCTATAGCAGGAGTGGAATTGATTTTTGATACTATCCATTTTGTTTGTCACAGATCGTCCTGCACTTCCCCCTGCGCATTGCTGAAATATCACCCACAAATGATTATTCCTATCACTGCAGCCAACGCTTCGCCTGGGGCAGGGAATTTTCCCTCAGCTAAAAGTGGCCGCGTAATTGAAGGCAGAAAACACCAGCACCTGTAGCCTGAAAATGTTAATAAACTACCAGAGGTCCCAGGAAAGTTAAATATTGGGAGGGATGTCAGAGCTGCGGTGTGATTAGTGGAACTGAACGACAAAGAGCACCTGCCCAAGGCGCCGGCGAGGGGGGGATCAGTCTCCCTCTGACATCTGAACACGGCTCCTGCCTCCCGGGATGGGGTTCTGCATGCAGGGAGGCAATCAGAGCAGGGGAGGCGTGCTCACACTGACACTGAGCTTGATTTTCTGGCTGCGGGTTTGGGCGCTTGAGACTGCTGTGTTGATGCTGTAAAGGACCGTGAGCTTTCGGGACTTACACTTGGTGTCAGGATTTCAGTGGCAGGGTTGTGCATGTGTCTCGTTTCCATACCTGCTATGTAACAAATGCACGTATTTTTGGGTTTTTTTTCAGATTTTGCCCTGTGCGGAAGGTTCGTGGTGTACTTCAGAGATGTGCAAATATACTTGTACACTCTATATTCAGACAAAATAAAATAAGATTATGCATGAAAAAATGTTGCTATGAATTAGAGATGATTCCTATGTATGAAAGATGCTGTATGGAAACACATTCTCATGTGTTTATGCTAATTTGTTCCTTAGAAATAGAATATAGAACATATGCAGGTGTGTGTGTGTGTGGTTTACAAGGGCATGTACTGAACAAAACAAGGGGGAATGGCTTCCCACTGCCAGGGGACAGGACTGGATGGGATATTGGGAAGGAATTCCTGGCAACGAGGGTGGTGAGGCTCTGGCACAGGTTTCCCAGAGAAGCTGTGGCTGCCCCATCCTTGGAAGTGTCCAGGTTGGATGGAGCTTGGAGCAGCCTGCTCTATTGAAGGTGTCCCTGATGGCCTTTAAAGGAGCTCTCCAACCCAAACAATTCTAGGCTTCTTTGAGTTAAATATGTAGAGATGCATGCCTATCATGGCTTGTATGCCATAGGGATATTTTGGGAGGATTACATTCGTAAGCTTCACTATTCTATGTTATGTTCATCATGGTGTGGGCCTGATATTTCTGGGTCTGAGAGATTTTAGCCTGCTAACTTTCTCCCATGGGAGAAATTCTTAAGAAAGCTTCTCAAAACAAATCCTAGCAAGCAACTCTCCTTTCTCAAAACAATCTTTCTCCAGGTGGTGTTTTGCTTTTCTAGCTCTCAAAACTTTTTAGCTGTTTCTCTAGTTCAACAAATGGGATTAGAGAGGGGTCGTTCCTATTCACCAACCATGTTAAGTCTGTATCAAAACACCTTATAAAAAGGTAGTAAGAATGAGACAATAAAGTTTTTTCTATGCTCTTTGCCTTCTGAAATACTTGGAGTCTCTCATCTTTTTTCGTGTCCTACAACGCCATCATGGTATATATTATATCTATAATATATATGTCACAGGTTGGTTGGCCCCTGTGCAGTCTGCTTGAGAGAAGAGTGCTGTTTTCCCATGCAAACACACTGCAGACCAAGTCACAGCTGATTATGGCACCAAGACCTGGGCTGTGCCACAGCTCTGTAAGACCTGGTGGCTGACCTTGCTCCACAACAACCACTGGTAAGCAGGGAGGGGATTTTTCCTCCTGATAAATTGGCGTTCCATTGGACTCTGAATTTGCAGAGCTGTTTGCCCAGAACAGGGCTGGAAGACCCAGGCCCTGGCTTTGGCAGTGCTTGCTGCAGAGGTGCTGTAGTCCAAGGGGTCTACGTGAGAGTGATAGGGCGAGGGTGAAGGATTATTAATTGTGATTTCCATACATGCGTCCCTTGCAATTAACTCAGCTTTTCCCCCTGGAGAAGAGAAAGGTCCTTTTCCTTTATTTCACCACCCCTCTCTTTTCTTGCTTGCTTGATTCCCTTCGTTCCTTTAGCAGAGTATCCCTGATCATTGCCTTCCGTCATTATCATTATCTCTTTTTATGATCTTTAGTTACGATGTCAAAGAGGAGAAAAATGAGCTCAGTTTTCTGGCATCCTAACACATATTGATTTCAACAGCAGCTGCCACGAGACCTTCACTTATGATGGATTGCTGCTAGACTGATGCAAAAAATACCCGCATAAATAGAAGTATTTACCAAAGAGAACAATCAGTGATTGCATAACTGCATTTAAGACATTATCATATTGACCAACAGCCCAGGCAAACTCAGGGAGTGACCTTAGCACAGACTAATATTCTTCAGGAAAAGCTTTAAGAGATGGCATTGAAGACCCTGTTTCAAGTACTTATTTTATTTACTATCCCTTGGCATCTTGGGGGCTTCCTTGAGCCTGGAAAAGGAAATAACCCAGTCTAAGTGTGGGGCATCTTGCTGGTGTCAGCCTTTGCTCTTTGGATCACAGGGAAAAGAACTACCCCATCCTGGAGGAAGACAGTCCTTGAGGGGATGAGGATTATATAGGACTTCCCTGTGGCCATGTGCCTTTGCTCCATTCTGGAAGCACCAGACACAGGAAATGGTCCACCCCAGGTGAATGAGGAACTGGGAAGCACCCAGCCAGTGCTGTGGGTGGCTAAATTATCTTAGAGGTCTTTCCCAGTCCTAACAGTCCTGTTATTCTATGTTCCTAAGGTCTTTGAGAGGATCCTGGGCACTGCAGGTTTTCTGGGTTGCATTGAGGGTTCTTGTGGTTGATCTACTTCAGGAGTGTCTCTAAATGAGCTCTTTGAAAAGCCCAAGAGCTAGAGGCAGTCAGGTTTTCTTCAAGTACAGCTTTGGGGGACGTCTTTTGGTTGTCTCTCATCAACATTGCAGTCCTGATGGCTCCAAGGCCAGGTTAGGAGGGTGAGAACAACGTGAGCTGTTTAATTTAATTTAGGGTCGGTCTCTTCTCCCTGGTAAGAAGGCACAGCACAAGAGGAAATGACCTCCAGTACCACCAGGGGAGGTTTAGGTTGCACATTGGGGAAAAAGTCTTCACTAAAAGTGTTACCAAGCCTGGCACAGCTGCCCAGGGCATTGATGGTGTCACAATTCCTGGAGGGATTCAAAAGATGTGTGGATGTGGCCCCTGGGGTTACAGGGGAGTGGTGGCCTTGGCAGTGCTGGGGGAGTGTTTGGATTTGATGGTCCTGGAGGGCTTTTCCAGTCTCAACAATTGTGGTTTTTTGCTCCCAAGCCATTAGCATGAAATCTCTGGATTCACCCCTTGCTTCCAAAGAAAAAAACCCAATACCATAGAATATTTTATTGCAGTTTTTCTTTCTCATTCTCTCCTATTCTGTCCTGGAGGCAACCTCAGCCAATCCTCTCTGAGTTGTGTCTTTCCACCTTTCAAAGGGACCTCCTGTTTCTTACAGGATGGGGGTTGGAACTGTTCCTCCTTTCTTTTTCTGTTTTCATCCATCTGCACCAGCCTGGCAACCAGCAAAAATACACATATAAAGATGTCTTAATCTTAAATATAATTAGATATAATACCTCACGCAGCGTTGTATGATTAGTAAAATATATGATCATTAGTTATTAGATTAATGTGTCTACTTGTGTAACTGAAAGCCATTTGCAGCCAGAAATTAAATAGCTCAATTTGCTGTAATTGACTTATCTCCCATTGAGATTACTACACTTGCTGCTGGAGAAGGTTTCTTCAAATGCTAAAAGCAGCTGCGTGGAGAAGCTGGATCCTGTTTTCTTTGGAAAGCCCCTACCCTGCTGGAGGCAGAGATATCTGAGGCGAGGTCTGGAGGATCAGCAGAGCCGTAACTACGGCTGCTGAAACAGGAGCTGCTGCGTTTGGAGAGAGGTAGCACCCGATGATGCCGTCCTGGGGAACCCCTGGGGCCTCAATCAGACCTGCTGTTGGGTGACCACGAGAGACGTGCCGGCCTTTTACTCCCTGTGGACGCCAACCCCACGCTGTTCGTGCCGGCGCAAACCGAGAGGGGTTCCACACACGCCTTCTGCGAGGCCGGGGAACGCGCGCGGCCGCGCTCCGGTTCTGGGGCACCCCGGCAAAGGGCTCCGTGCAGAGCAGCGTGGCAGGCACACAGCAGCAAACCCTGCCTGTGGGGCCGGGCAGGGCATCTGCAATGCGGGCCTCTCCTCCCAGGGGTGCCAGCAGCAGCGCCATGGGCGAACACGTGCGGAATAGGGAATTGGGAGCACTTCTCTTCCGGCGACGTGGGATTGTGCCCTTAAATTATCCGCTGACACCTCTGACATTGGGAGGTGCTGAGGGGCCCTACAAATCTCAACTTTTGCTGCTGCCTCTTCTTATTCTCCTTTTTTTTTTTTTAAATAGGTTTTCTTATGGTTTTCTTAATTTATTTTTTTTTAGCCACAGCAACTAAGCGAACCGTTCAAATTGAAACACTGAAATGAACCAAGCTGAACAATAAACTAAAACATGCCTAGAGCAAGTTGAGCAATAAACAGGTTTTTAATTTTTTTTCCCCCTTCCATCTCGGTGGTGTCTGTCTCTGATAGATGATGTGACAAAGGAAGAATCCTCAATAAATTCTAAATTCTGAATACTAAATCAGTGAGCAAGTGCAAACATGTGAGATGCCATCCCAGCTCACAGTGGCTTTGCTGCTGTGATACCAATGCTGCTGCCCTGTGGGGCTGGGATGGAGGTGCTGCTGGACAGAGGGAGATGCATTGAATCCATCCATCCACGTTTGATGGTTTTATCCAACCTACGTCCAGCCCAGGTGTGACTGAAGCTCTTCCTGCTGTATCCTGGCTGGAGTCTCCAAGGGAAAATATTATTCATAGATTTTAAGGCCAGGAGGGGATATTTTGCTCTGCTCTGACCTCCATTATAACACAGGCCAGGGAATTTCAGAGTGATTCCTGCAGGAGCAACAAAGGAGAGGGATCATCTACTGTGTTATTTCATCTCATGAGAGATGTAAAATGCTGTGATTTCTACTAAGGGATGCCACGGAGAAGGAGGAACAGTGAGGCAGGAACTAAAGGACAAAAGCCCTGAACTGAAATTGTAGTGAGATGATCAATGTGAACTTACTACTGTATGTTCCTTCTCACCTTTCAGGGAGCTGAGTGCTGTGAAATGCTTGCCCTTGCAAAAATTACGCGGTTTGGGAAAAAAATAAAAATATTTTTTGCTAAAGCATTGTCACAGCCTTCGCCTCAGGAGGACCTGAATGTGAAATAATCCCACACGGGGTGTGCTACAGTGTAAAGGGAGATGCTGGCAGTCACACAGTGTGCATGGAGCCCTGGGACAGGCTTATGCTGCAGATCTAGATTTGCAACCTGCTTTGAAGAGAGCTGAGGTACATTTTCCTTCTGCAGCACTTTTCATCCTCTGGTTAACCTGCCTGAGTTAGGAGGCAGCATCCTTCTTGGATGTCAGGCAGCCTCTTTGGGAGGAGCTGTAGATTCCTGCAGAAGGCACTCTCCAGTCTTTGGTGCCGAGTTTCAGCATGGACTTGTTTCTCACTATAGCTCAGCCTACCTGTGCTTATTTATTTCTTGTGTGGTTTCCCATGGAACTTGTTGGTGTCTAGAAGTTTTTATCTTCAATGAGGCAAACCCTCTAGTTTGACTGGAGAAACCCAGCAGCCTAGCTGGAGTCTCACTCTGAATAATTTTCATCCCACTGAATCTGCAGCTCGGCTTGAAGCTGACACAGTCAAATGTACATGAACACAGCCCACATCTGCAACTGAATCCATCAAGCTCTGCATGGCACTGCTGAACAACCCACAACAGGGATGAGCTCAAACTTAATAATTCAGGCATTCAGCCTCCAACCCACACATTGTCATGGTCCTGGCTGGAAGAGGCCTGGGGTCTGGTCTAGGTCATGAAGAGTGGAGTTCTTTCAAACTCAGACCCAGCTGTTTGTCTGAGCTCAGTCTGTAGATCCAAATGAATCTTTACAATCTGTCCACACAGGTAAATCAGAATGACTTCCTGAAGCAGCACCAGGGAGCCTGTGCAGGGACCTCGACTTGGCTTGACACGGTTTGTTGGAGGAAAATCAGTTTAGCCCAGACTGCAAGCTAATGGATGATTTACAAAATTCAGAGTGACAGGGAGGAATTTGGGCCCCTGTTCTTCAGGAATATTCCCATGGCTTGCACGTAACGCCTTGGTGTGGTTAAAATGCATGAGCAGACAACCATAAACTCAAGCAGGCACCATTATAAAATGTGACAAATAAGCCATGATGCCCAGTGCAGATTACCTTTAGGTACTTCTGAACTATTGCTGCTATGAGTTCTGCTGCCAGGCTGTGTTCTGAGGACAACCCAGGTATTGACAGATTTATCACTTTTTCCTCATCACTCCATTTCTCACAGCCAGGCACATCAGCAATTCACCAGTTCAGTGACCATTGACAGATTTTGCCTTTTTCATATATCTTCTGAATAATTTTGCCATGTTATTTCTATTGTATTTAGATAACAAATACTACTACAGCATCTTTTTCCCTTTATTTCACCCTCACCATAAAGCATGAAGGAAACTGTCTCCTGGTCTGTGGAGCACCACTTGGAAGGACAAAGCAAATCCAGGTGTTGTTGGAAAAGGTGAGGTAGAGCAAAGTGGTCCAAAAGTCCTGCCTCATCTCACCTTCCTCTTCAGGTGTGATATACTCCAAGAAAATCCTTGAAAATATCTCTGAAAATTATATGTACAGGCTGGGAAATGAGAGTCAGGTCTTCTAACTGGCTGGAAGAAATGCCCTATAACAAAATATGCCAGTGATGTCCAGTAGCTGTGAGTGAAAACAAGGCTGTGCTGGGTGCTCACTGGGAAAAAGTCAATCAAATTAAAGAAGACAAACATAATTTGAAAAGGACAGTGTTTCCAGCCACTTCTGAAAAAGTGGCATTGCTGTAAAAGCATATCTGTGGCAGTACCAGGAGCTGAATCATAGAATTCAGTTGGAAAGGACATTACAACTCATCTGTTCCATCCCCTGCCATGGGCAGGGACCCCTCCCACTGTCCCAGGCTGCTCCAAGCCCCATCCAACCTGGCCTTGGGCACTACCAGGGATCCAGGGGCAGCCCCAGCTGCTCTGGGCACCCTGTGCCAGGGCCTGCCCACCCTCCCAGCAGCAATTCCTTCCCAAGATCCCATCTGGCCCTGCCCTCTGGCACTGAGAAGCCATTCCCTGTGTGCTGGCCCTCCATGACTCGTCCCAAGTCAATCTCCAGCTCCCCTGGAGCCCCTTTAGGCACTGGAAGGGTGTCTAAGGTCTCCCCAGAGCCTTCTCTTCTCCAGCCTAAGCCCAGGAGTTCTCCTTCCTGCTCCCCTTGGCCTCGAGCTGCTCAAAAGAAAAACTTCTCTTCATTTTCCTTTGGATGAGTGAGTGGTTCAGCAGAGCTGAGGGACTGGAAAGAGAAGGTAATGGAGATTTTAGGGCCACGGAGCTGATATAGCTGGAGGTAAAGGCACTGTGAGCTCTGCTGTCACAAACTTTATTGCAAGGTTGGTGTACATAAAAGGAGAAACACAATGTGGTTTTCAGACAGATAAAACAGAGCTTAAAATCTGGCAGTTAGAGAAGAAATAGGTGACTTTTAATTCACAGGTGGTGAAAAGGAAGGCGTTAATAAGAAAAAAGGCAAAAGAAAAGGGTGTAATAACAGATGGATCGCATTAAATGGGGCTGCCTGGCAAAGGAAGATGGTAGGGTGTTGCTGGTTAGTTTTAATTTTTGTTAAAATAATGGTTCATCACCAGGAAGCAATGTGCCAGGCACAGGCTGTTCTCCACTTGCCCAAGGCTGGTGGACAGATGTGAGAAACCACCCCTAATTCATTATTGCCTCTTCCTGGTGTATGCACATGATGTTCTGAGAAGGCAAATAGTCAATAGCTATTTCCTATTCCGATTCCTTATGCCTTTCAGAAATGCACGTACTTATATAATATTCCCCATTTCCTCTTTCAAGACATCTCAGACACCTGTGATAAGGAAAACTTATTCCAGCCCCTAATCTGCCCATTTTTGCTTCCCCAATGTCCTTACCAGAGACAGAGCAATCAGATTGCCAAGCAAGGACAACCCATTCTCATTGACTCCTCGTGGGCTTGAGACTTCTTTCGTGTTTTATGCAGGATTGTTGCACAGGATCCATTAATTTCTGTACCACAAGGATAAACAAAGATATAATTCTTTCTTCTCCATTAAATTTATACGCTCATATTTATTGCTTTTGATTTGACAGGATTAGTCTCACACTTCACAAAATTTAAAGGATATCTGTTAAGTATAGAAATTCTAACTATCAATACAGGAATTAAGCTGCTTGATAAAATATCCACCCCCCAGCTGTCCATTCCCCAATGCTAGTGGTCTTTATGAGCTCCTTTACCCAAGATGAGTGGAGGTGCCAAACCCTATTCTCCTTGTAAGGGAGAACTGAAGATTATCTGTTCCAAGCCATAACAAAAAACTAAAACTAAAACAAAACAAAACAAAACAAACAACAAAAAACAACAACAACAAAACCCAAAAAAACCCAACAAACAAAAAAAAAGTAGTATTCAGATAAGGTAATTTGTCATGGTTGGCAAAAGCCAAGACAATGCTCATTTTAGAGATGGACAAAAATATTTTTCTTTTTTTCAGTAGTGACAAAGAAGGGTGAGAGCACGAGGTAAGAAGTTAAAGGCTAGAATTCATCTCAGACAAAATGAAGCTCTTACCAAAGACACCTGAATAAGGAGTTAATTATCCCCAGTTCTTCCATAGGAGTTGGCACTTGTCAGGCTAAATAGAATCCCCTGACAAAGGTGAATCTCTTTATTCCTCACTCTGGCAATTGTGTGTTCAATTGTATGTAGGTACTCAAAGATATTAACAGAGATGTAGGAATAGGTCCGTGTCAGTTGGAAATTCCTGCAGCCAAGAAACAGAGCAGAAGAAAAGAGCTGAGAAATACTGACCTGAAAAACTTCTGAATCTGGTGATCAAGGGCTTCATGTCACTTTAAGTAAATTTTTCCTCTCCCTGTAGTATCAAGGGGTCATTTTTCCTGCTGCTAATGACATGAGAGGTCTTACACTGTTGCTGGTTATTAATAATGACACCCATAACAATAACAAGAAACACTGAAGGTACAGAACTTTCATCAGATGTGCATTCTTTGTCTGCTCCACTAATAATCTCCTCCCTTTCCTACATCCAAAACTATCACCTTGCCTCCCTTCCAAAGACAATGAATCACTCAAACATCACCCAGTGCTACCTCTGGAGTGAAACCCAGTGAGCAGTTAACTGGAAACAGCAATGCATCTCCTCATTTCAACCAGAACCAGGACAGGTGTGACCCATAATAAGATCCATCCTAGGCTGGGATCTGTCTCCAGTCAAGGACAGGGTGCAGCTGAAATGTAAATGAAACAGGAGAACTACCAAGGTGGGTGAAATTACCCAGGCAAAGATGCCAGATGCAATGCTCCTGCATAGTGCTGGCTTCTCTGAAATCTGAAGGGTCTTTTGGATATCTAAGTTAAAGAAAAAAAATCCTGCCTTTCCATGTCAGCCAT
Organism: Nicator chloris; assembly: GCA_013400495.1. Classification (NCBI taxonomy): domain Eukaryota; kingdom Metazoa; phylum Chordata; class Aves; order Passeriformes; family Pycnonotidae; genus Nicator; species Nicator chloris. Next base: position 147,664 of record WAAE01013758.1, read on the forward strand.
TCAAGTCTGTCTGGTTTAGAATCATGTGCGTGACTCAAATTTTTTTTTTTTAAGCAAGAAAGGCAGACTTTTTTTTTTAAGGCATCAGGAAGGCGCAAATCTTCTTTTCCCCCTGATGATTATTATCCATGGTTAATTATCCTCACTGAGAAAAATGTGTGTTTTGTTTGCAGTTTGACATCTTACAGCTTTAGACTCCAGTCCTGTGCTCTTGTTACGTCTTTTCCCACTAAACTTAAGGAGCCCTTTGGTACCACTGAAGGATCCAGGAAGGAAATACACTCTCTCATCAATTCTCCTCTATATCTTTCTGATAAGCTGAGTAGATCATGTGCCTTCAGCTGCTCGCTATGGGACAGCTTTTACCTTTCCATTGCTCTAAGCTCACATTCTTTAATAACAGTGCCCTGAGGTCTTTAACCACTGTAAACAAGGTCACACAGCATAAGGACAGAGCTACGAGGGGGCAAAGCAGCTTATTAAAGGTGAAAGAACACCACAGCAACAGTTTGCCCTCTGGAGCCTCAGCTCTAGCATGGTAAAGAAATACACTGGAAGTTGCTAAATATGGAAAACAATGAGGGTTGGGCAGAGATTAGAGGCTGGAAGGCACCAGTCAAAGGATACTTCATGCTTAGCCTCTTCCCCAGGCCCTACAGGAGAGCATTGCTGAAAAAAGATTAAAATAGACCTTTTGTTGGAAGCAACACCTCCAGTGCTGGGGACAGCTCTGGGCCCTCAGGACAGGAGAGACACCGAGGGGCTGGAGCGTGTCCAGGGCAGGGACCGGAGCTGGGGAAGGGGCTGGAGCCCCAGGAGAGGCTGAGGGAGCTGGGAAAGGGGCTCAGCCTGGAGAAAAGGAGGCTCAGGGGGGTCCTTGTGGCTCTGCACAACTCCCTGCCAGGAGGGGACAGCCGGGGGGGTCGGGCTCTGCTCGGAGGGAACAGGGACAGGAGGAGAGGGAACGGCCTCAGGCTGGGCCAGGGGAGGGGCAGGTTGGATACTAGGGAAATTTCTTCATGGAAAGGGCTGTCCAGCCCTGGCACAGCTACCCAGGGCAGGGGTGGAGTCCCCATCCCTGGAGGGGTTTAAAAGCCGTGTAGATGTGGCACCTGGGGACAGGGGTCAGTGGTGGCCTTGGCAGTGCTGAGGGAATGGTTGGACTCACTGACCTTAGAGTGCTTTTCCAAACTAAACTATTCTGTGATTCATCTGACCCACTGTGGTTGCTCGTAACGTTTTCACATCGTGCCAGAGCACCCATCACACCGAGGGCTGCACCTCTGCTGAGCTGCCATTCCCCTGCCATCATCCCAATAACACACCCACCCGCACGTTGCCACCAGCATCAGCCACCCACGCTCATTTAAGAGGTTGAGAGCTCACTGTTGTCACAGTTGGGTTCTTTAGTTCTTCTCAGTCCAACTAGAAATCATCTATAAATACAGACCAGACCCTGCTGGTGCGTTGAGAGTGCAGCACAAGGTGTTGATGCTGTTAATAGTCGAGTGCCAATAACTGATGTGCAAGGAGCTGATACTGCAAAACTTTGATCCCAACCCCAAGTTAATGCTAGCAGTGTCGCAAAATGCAGAGCAAAGGAACAAGGCTGTAGTTTATGTTAAATCAGCTCAAACTGGCATCTGATGAGTTGAATTAGTACACAGAGAGCGTATGAAACGTATTCATTTTGTTAATAGAAATGCCTAGTTATATTAGCCCCTTTTTTGCTTATTATTCATAATATTTTTCTGTAATGCAGAAAATCAGTTTTTATTTTTAAAATGCAATCAAATTATATTTCCTATTAAAACTTTAATATCAAAACAAATTAACCAATGCTGCAGATTACACATTACTAATGTAGCTCTGACAATAATTCATGCTCCTCTCGATTCTGTTATGAACTATCACACTGTTGAAGTGCAGAAGTTCATAACACATTCTTAGGGGGAAGTGACTTTTTTTAAGGAAAAAAGTGAATTAGACAAGATACCTCAACAATAACGCAAAGTGGCTGGGCCAAGCATTCAGACAAAAGTATTCTCAGATGAAAATATCTGAGGCCAAACCTTTTCCTCCTCTACTAACCTGCTTTTACCAGATGCAAAGGTCATCATTTCAGAGTGCACATCACAAGACCAGAGGGATCTCTGCAAGACTCTGCAAGTCCCTGTTTACAGCAGGGTCAACTACTCCAGAGACAGTACCTGAAGCAGGTCAGGAGAGGAAAATCCTATTAAATAGAGCTGCCAAGGAAGAAACACTTGAGTGTGCTTTTGTGCAGTGGCCTGGTGAAATTATGCTTTTCCAGATATGAGAATAGTGCCCAAATGTAGAGTAAATGGCATCCTAAAACCTTTCAAGGTCACTAACCATCATCTGTCTGTCATGACTACATTGTCTTCATCCCTTTTGGAGGCAGTTTTCTAGCTCACAACTGGACAGACTTCCTGAAATAATCCACCCCAGAATCAGGAGAAGCAGGTCAGCTCTGTTCTGGAAGATGTTAAGAAAGGTTCACCTCAATTCTGGGTGAGTGCATGTCATAGAACCATAGAATCATAGAAAGGTTTGGGCTGAAAACCTGATTCTATCACCTGATTCCATCCCCTGCCATGGGCAGGGACACCTTCCCCTATCCCAGGTTGCTCCAAGCCCTGTCCAGCCTGGCCTTGAAGAGGTCACTGTGTTCAGCCACAGCCTCAGGTACCTGACATGGATCCCCCACCACCAACGGGGGCCCAGATGGAGGTAGAAGCATCACTTAAAATAAAATTAAATTAAAATAAAACAAAAGCAGCAAGAGAGATGATAATTCTAAGAACAAAATGTTCCAAGCCAAGCTTCAGTAAAGGGAGGGCACACCAAAGGCAAACTGAGCAACCTGCTTCCTGTCGTGAAAACAAGGACAGGGAAGATTCTTTATCATGCATCCAAGAGGAAATTATATTCACAAATAGGATATTACACTCACAAGAAAAAAAAAATAAAGTGATTTTCAGGCTAGCAGTGAGCAATGTGATCAATACAGTTGTCTGTCCTGTGAGTCCTGCACTGACCAGAAGGGTAAAAGTGGGGACCAAGGATGGGAAGCCCCAAGGGATGGAAGTTCCTGTGTCTGAAATTGTTCCTTTGCTCAAGTGCATTCCCTCTGGCCAAGACTTAGGGATTTACAGCCCTGCTTTGCCAGCAGGCTCTGCTGACCCACAGAGAAAATATAAAACTCTCAGCCCCTCCTCTCCTCGAAATGGGGGGCCTGCATCTCCCAACCTGAACCATACGTGCTGTTAGTTACCAGCTGATGATTGTGATGCTAATTAAAACATACTAAGAGACACACTATAAACATGCACAGCACATGAAGGAAATTAGCCAAGTGAGCTTGTCTCTCTTATTGTGCTTTTATTATGATGCTCCTTGGATGATGTTTTTAAATGAATTTTGAATAGTTTTCTTAATTTGTTTTATTTTGCTTCATGGTAACAAAATTGCTGGAGTCCCACAGGAATGCTTCAGAGAAGTGCAATATTATTGGAACATGTCTCCTGCTTTTCTTACTGCTTACTTATAATTAAGCTTTATTGAGGTGTAAAATGAATAACAATTAAAAAAAGTGTTTATTGGTCCAGGTGCAAATTCACAGATACTCCTGAAAACTTCCTTTTCCATGACCTCAAGGAAACATTGCTGGTTTCTACCAACTCCCATCAGTTTCTGCTAAGACAGTAAGTCCCCATCCTGCTCTGCCATGTGCCCCAGCAGAACATCTCTTCAGAGCCACTTCCCATTGCTCAGTGCACACAGGTGAGTGAAGAGAATATTGCTGGGATTCTGCTTGGAAGTGAGTACAAATCTCAGCTGCAGTGGCTGCCAGGAGCACAAAGGTCCTGGTGTCCAACCTCACCTTTCCCTACCCTTGGGAATCAAGAACCAAGACCCTGCTGTGAAAAGCAAGCACCATAGACATAATTGTAATGTGACAGTAAGATCTAACGAGTGAGGAAAAAAAGAAAGACTGAAAGAGAAGAAAAGGCTACTCAAAGAGAGAAAGTTCTCACAGACCTCCCTCCAGCCTGGTTTTAGATGTTAGTGGAACCAACTGTGGTCGTGCTGTGGTCACAATTTGTGGTCATAGCTCTAACACCACCTGTATTTCACCACTGGTCCAGGCCCGGATTCCCACTCCCTGATTTTGGTGGTCTTCTGACTGAAAAATATTTGGCTGCACCATTTACAGAGATAGCTGGTTTTGTTATTATTTTGGAGGAGTGGGGGGTTGGGTTGTTTTTGGGTTTATTTTTTTAAGAAAGCTTTTCTTGGCAGGCAAAGAAAGCATGTCTGCACATTTAAATGGGTTTTTCCAACCTGTAGCATAGTTCAAAGCCAAATCCCACAGTGGTCAGCAGTCCTTCTGCTCAATCTGGGATTTTAGCACTTAGAGCATCTATTTTAGCACTGTGCTGCTCCCCCAGAACGCAGCACTAATGGATTACTGTGCATTACGTCCCTCATTACTGCTTAAATATTTATCAGAACATTATGCATTTAGTGGCTGGGGGAAAAGAGAAAATCCTGCCTTTTGCCATACAAAAGGGTTAATTACAAACTGGATAAATCTCCATCACTTAAAAATTGATAAAACAGATACAGAGATTAACAGGAGAATGTGTTATTTACAGCTAAATAAACATTCAGCTGCATAATCCCAATCTGGGATTTCCCCATAGGGAAAACAACCAAATCAGTATTTTATATCAATGGTCTACATTTATACAGCAGTGAAAAAACAGAGTGTTGGTTTGCACTGTCTGAAAACAAAAAAGTTGCTTACCCAAGGCAGCTTCCTACCCTGTGGCTGGTGTTGTTGGAAATGTTTGGAGGAGTTTGTTTGGAGCAGATTTGTTCTGGCCTCGACCTCAGACTGTTCAAGGCACTCATATCTCCACCTCGCCCTGCTATCTGTGTGCCTCTCTCCATCTTTTTTAATGCTGAATCCCGAGTTTTAATTTTTTTTTCTTTTCAGTCTAGACTTCTCCAAAAACCAAGCTCATAAGGTGATTCCAGGGGTCTCTGTCATACCTATTACATCAAGCACTGCTGGAGACAAAGATAGGTACAAGCTCCAGAAGAAAAAAATCAGAAAACAATGTTTAACATGAGACAAAGCAGCCTCTGTTTTGCACTTCAGCAGGAATTAATTCCCTGGTTGTAACCCAGAGACTTCCACCATCACTTCCACCACTGCAGAGGTCCACATGTTACACCCATGCAGCACACACGTCACCATAATGACGGCTTTATTTACAATTAAAAACCTTACTTAAGTTGGGGCCCTTCAGCAGACAAAAGACACCAGAAAACCCAGTTGTTTGTGGAATTCAGCCAATGTTTGTCTCATAAAATAAGTTCTTAAGGTAACTTATACTGGCACTGTGAAATATTGTTCATTATAACGGAGCAGCTGAGATAATGTTGTTTTCTAATTTCCCTTTCTCAGTCAGAAATTAAATAAAAAGTCATGTCTAAATTACAATACTGGATTGAACGCAGACAAGGACCCCATGCGGGGAGCTTATGATATATCCTTCCCACGTTTTATAGCCATTAAAAAAGATTATAGGATTTTTTTTTCCTTTTCTTTTAGGCCATTTACATTTGTTCTGAACTCTCACTGTGTTTTATTTGAAGCTCTTAAAAGTGCCAATGTACATAATAAGTCAATCAAGAAGTTAAATTAAGAAAAAAACCAAAAACATATTGACTTGCCTATACCAATCATGCACTTGGAAATCTGAACTCTGCCACCTAATGACTTTCTGACTTTGCAATAAATATCACTGAGCAGAGGTGGCTGGACTGTTCTGTACAAGGAAATATATTTCTAATCTGATTAAGAGGTCTTCTAACATATCTTAGCACAACCCAAACAATGGGATGTTCTTCCCCACCAAAGCAGCTATTAACATCTGCAGAAATGCTCTGTGAGGGCTGTACTCCTTCTAACCAAGGTTATCAGGCCCCAAGAAAGGTCTCCTTGCTGCAGTTTATCTCAGTAATACCTGTTTTGCCCATGCCCCTAAACCCTCTGTTGCCCTCCATCTGCTTCCCCCAGGCCCCAAATTCCTGCTGCACAGGGCTGAGCCATAGCAGTTTGGTCTGCACTGTTTTCCAGCTGCTTTCTCAGCCATCAAAAGCTGCCCTCCATCCTGTGCCCAGGTTTTCCCCACCCTCCTTGCTCTGACTCTCATTTCCTTCTGGGAGTACACTCTGTTCCTTTTCCCAAAGAGCCCTTGAGTCACTCAAGGTCATCTGCTGCTGCTGCTGTTATTCCAAGTCTGTCAAAGATTTTTGACAATGCAGAAATTGGTTCTTCCTTTTTAAGCCTGTGGATTTTCTCTTTTTCTACAGATTTTCAAAGCCAAGCCTCTCCTCTCACTCTCAGTTTCAAGAGTATTTCATGAATCCTTCCTCACTTTGGCAGGACCCCACAGAACTGGTGGCATCAAAAAAGCTTGAGGCACGCTTCCCACAAGACTTCATTAGCTGAAGGTGGGATTAATCTCACTTTCACACCTCAGTGACATCTCAGACCAGTCAGCTGGGCTCTCCTCCCGTCGGCGAACAGAAAGAGGCAACTCCAGGGGCAGAGTCACCCAACCAAGTGGAATCACCCTTCAGAAAGCACCTCCTTCTTTCCATTGGCTGGGGAGACAGCCCAGGCTGACAGGTTGGCCCTGACTGTTTAGCTCCAGAAATGTGGGCACCTGGCCTAAGTTATCCAACATAACATGCAGATACTCTGCTGCTGGAAGTGCGACGTCTCGGAGCGACCGCAGGGCGCTGCAGCCGCACAGAGCGCTCCCACCACGGCAGCAAGGCCAAGACACCGGGAAAGTTCTGGGCACGTTTATGGCATTGGTCTTTTACTGACTGCTCACATCAGAAACCTGATGCTTTCACTGGAGTTTCACACCTTTTGCTTCACTCTTCTTCTGTCCTGGTGAAATGATTGCTGCATTTCGCTCCCAAGGAGGAACTGCATTCCAGTGGAGGGTGAAGCGCTCCTGCACGTGGATTCCTGGACCTTATTCAATAAACATACAGCTTTAATATTGTATTTGGATTGCTGCAAACGGAAGGTGCTGTGTTACCCTAATCCATTTTCCGGGAACATAAGCCCACTCTATACCTCGGGACTCAATTAATTAAAGAACATTAAATACAGTACAAGGTCTTCCTCCCAGCAGCAAAAACACCTGCACTTCATTCCACAACTTGTGCCTCTCTTAATAGCTGCAGAGACAGCTAAGGCCTCATCCAAAAACTATTGAAGTCCATGGAAAGGTTCCCATTTACTTCAGCAGGGCTTGGATCAGACACCAAGGCGACAAGGTGAGGATAATCCACTTGCAAAATAAAGCACAACTATATTTGCAACTGGGAAAGCTTGGAACAAGACAGTGGAGCTCCAAGCCCTAGACTCTCAATGGCCCAGTGTAGTGTGAACAAAGGATAGTAAAGGACTTTATGATTAAATAGCTGTAAGGTTGCACTCCAGAGATGTTTTCTCCTCTCACTGAAAAGTGATGGTCCCTAGCTCCCATACTGCTCAGCTTTTCTACTAAGCAGAACATGCTTCAGCCCTCAGAGGAGGTGTTTAATGCTAATCCTTTGTAAACACATAGATTTTTAGTTCCCTAATTCCCCTGTCAACAGGTTTCAGTACGCAGTGACAGTGAGAAAGATTAACTAACCTCATTTTAAAAGACCATCAGAGCAGCCAATGAGTTGTATGGTCACCACAACAAATAATTACTGCCTGTGCCTGATTAAGAGGTCAAGGAACAACTATGATGGCGCCTAAGGTGAGATTGATTCCTTTTCCCTAGACTAGGCCCTGGCAGCAATAACCTGGGGGGATGCAACATACGGTGGCATATAAGCAAAGAGTTTATCCAAATGTATACCCTGAGTCTTGTTGCTCAGGTCTTGTTTGCCCCCAAATGACAGCTATGAAACCACCAAAACCAGAAGGAAATCCTTCACATCAAAGAACTTAAACACCAAGCATAGGCCTGGCTCTGATTATTTGGTGGATATGACATTTGGCTTTGCAAAGAGAGGTTTCGGACCTCCTGTCTCAGTTATGTTTATGCAGCAGCCTCCTGCTACAGACGAGGACTTAGCCAAGAGGCTCCTCTCCTGTACGAACATGAAGAAATGTTGGTCCTTAGAAACTACAGTTACATATGGTAATGATATATTCCTGTCCATGACAGGGAGGCTGGAAATGGATGGTATTTAATGCCCCTTCCAACCCAAACAGTTCTGTAACTCTATTTTGGTTTAATCCCATCTTCTCCCTAAGAATTATGTATGTAACTGGCTACAGAAATAATATAATTTTCATACATTTCTATCCCAGTATTCACAAGACACACTTAAACCACTGGAATCAGAGGGTAAAAACACCTGATTACCTCTAGCATCCTTAAGGAGAAGTGTTGAATAGGGACTTTTTCTACCTTACAGGGTGTCTTAATAAAAGAAAAGAATGGACGCAAGAATTTTATTTCAGTTGTGCTATCCCTGTAGTCTGTGGCTGGATTGCACTCTAGGTTTTGAGGCAAATTGTATTATTTCTCCAAGACAGGAGCTACAAAATACTGATTCCTGTTGATCCCCAGTGGCACAAACTTAAGAAGTCAAAATAGGAGGTAAAACAGGAAACTAACATCCTAGACACACAGTGAAATGGAGCAATGCAGGGTAGGAGGCTGTGGAAAACATTTAGCTCTGTGACCTTCCATCTCATTTATTTCAGTCCTACAAAATTAACTCTGCTCCTACTGAACTGAATCGGAGCTTAAAAGAAGGGAACAATTCTCATACATCTGTTTCAGTCACTATCATTTCCAGCTTTTGGGTTGATAATAAAGCTGGAAAAGACCAAGTCACAGGAGGGACTCTATCCACTTTACCGTGGTCACCTGAGCAGCAGGTCACATCTTCAGGGAACACAACCACTTGCCAGACCAAAGGAGCAGGCTTCCTTAGTGCTTTACTGGCTGCAAAACACTACTTTTATTGCTATGTTGGTAAAATAAATCCTTCATCCAACAGCACAGAGGCTGCTCTAATAGACCCGTGCATCTGAGTGTGAAGTAAAGGATCACACACAGTCCTCAGAAAACCCTGGAAAAATAGGAGCCCAATTGGGACACTTCTGTGGAACTGGTTCATTACACATCCCTGTAGGAGGTTAGCCTGGAAAGAGGAGAAACCAACCTCTCTGTCCCCACTCCTCTCTCCACTCTGCCCTTCCTCCTCTCTACCATTCCTGCCTTCCTTAATTATTTTTTATTTCTTTGTCTATGTGTCGTTTTAATAAATGCCGTAAAAATACATGTGCTGGAAATCTTGCAGTTAATATGTGGTGAACAGAGCATCCTGAAACTAGCTTGGTATGGTAGCTGTGCATGTGATATCCCTGCTGTCACCTGAAATTTCCTTGGGTCCTTAGAAATACACTGGAAAATGTCAATAAGTATAAGCTGTTAAGCTAGTTTTAGTCAGTAGCTGAATGGGTCTGTACAGGGGACAACTACCAAGACAAAACCAAGATTTTTTTTCTGCACCTTCCATCCTTTTTTTCAGGAAAAAAATCTGATGGAAACTACCCACTATAACATTCTCTTCTTATTAAGAAAAAAATAAGAAAAGAAAACCCAAGAGGGGTGCCTGACAGACAGACAGAGTGACAGGACTAGGGGGAACAGTCTTATATGAGAAGAGGGGAGTTTTAGGATGATAGGAGTAAATGATAGGAGTAAATTATTCCCTGTGTCAGGATGGGCAGGCCCTGGCACAGGGTGCCCAGAGCAGCTGTGGCTGCCCCTGGATCCCTGGCAGTGTCCAAGGCCAGGCTGGACAGGGCTTGGAGCAGCGTGGGACAGTGGAAGGTGTCCCTGCCCATGGCAGGGGTGGACTGAGATGGTCTTTAATGTCCTTTCCAACCCAAACCATTCCAGGATTCTGTTATATTATCCATGGGGCATACTCTCCTGGGAGAAACTGAAACCTCATAGGGACAGAAGTGTTCGTGACTGGAGTAGCCATGCACAAGAGATTATCTGTGGTGACAACAGTTCTATATCCCAACAAGAGCACCAGGGCTACCCTAAACCATGACTGCTTAGTAATCACCTCTGTATAAACCTGCAGATGCATGGGTGATGGGAGAATAAAAGCAAGGCCCTGAGATCCCATGGCCTGTATGGGTAGTAGGTACAGTCTTCCACCACAAAGATTTTCACCACGTAAATATTCATGCCAACCTGAAAAGCTACTGAGACCCAAACGACCAAAACAGACACATTCCTATCTTTCTTTACAGGATGTTCCAATATATCTTTTAATTTCAGTGTCTTAAATTTCCCCGTGTGTCAAAATCAGCTTTGCTTTTTCATGTTGATTATTGTTTGCTCAGATTGCTCAGCCTCTTCTATATGGGAGCCATCTGCTGTTTATAAAGCTCTCTTACAGTCAAGTTTCCTGTAAAATACAACAGCTTTATTGGTACTTTTTCTCTTTTTCAGAGGCCACTCCTGATTTTGATCCTTCAGTTTTGTTTCAAACTTTATTTCTCATTAAAAAAAAAAAGAAAAAAAAGGTCATCCAATTTTCCTTGGACAGTTTGAATCACTTTTGCTGAAGGGAATATAAAAATTTCCATAACCACAATTGTTTTCATCAGTCTGTAAAACAGGGATATCCTGGTGGCTATTTTAAATAGACACAGTGATTTAGTAATTTTGAACAAACACTATGGATATCAGAGTTAGTTAGAAAAATATTTCTCTAAAGGTAGATGCCAACTGAAACAGAGCAAAATTAATCAAAATCTAAAGCTGATAAATTAAAAAAATATTTAATCATATTCTATGAATCGATGATTCCATGAAAATATTTTCTTTCAGAACTGACGAAAAAATGCAATGTGAGGTAAAAATTTTTGTCGTAGGTTTTATGAATGTTATAGTGTCTCTGAAGAAAAAATTTGGCACTCACTCCTTTACTCAAATAAAACCTTTTCCTATGAAAAGTTCTGCTGAAATCAGTCCTAGTGGTACCAATATTAGGGAATATCTCCCCGGCAGCTCCTAAAAGAGCAAGAAATAAACATCCTTTCCTTTTTAACACAAGGTACTTGTTCTTTCTCCATAAATCACCAAATAATTTAATAATAACTATTTTTTAAGTGTTTCCAAAAGCACAGGCACCTGGAGGCAAAGTTGAATCTTTAAGGAAATTCTATAAATGCATATCTCAATACATAAAAATAACAGAGCTAACTGCAGTAATATTTAACTAGTTTGCATGGACTTTCCAGCTATAAACATGACCTTTGCCTTATCATGTTTAAATCTGTCATGGATGTCAGATATTGCCTTCTTAAGTGGACTCAACTGTATTACAGGCTTCTGTGGTAATGCTGGTCTGAAGTGTATCTCCATTTTATGTTCTTAAATATTCATAAGAAGCTTTGCAACATTAATATCTTAGAAGGCTTACAAGAACACTTAAATAATGTGTCTTACCTCCCTTCGCCCCTCCCAAAAATGTCCCAGTCTTTTCCAATTTGTGTAATGCATTGAGCCATTTTAATAATTGTTTGGGGATTTATTCCGTGGTTCTGGAGTTCGCTCATAGCCAGTGTAATTATTATCTCCACTGGTTTTATCGTGTGCTAATCCTGCTTGTTTCACCAGCAGAGGAGAGAAGATTTGAGAGCATAACCACGAGGGAAGGGTTTTGCCCTGGAATTGCACCCTGTGAGTGCCCTGCTGCCTCGTCTCTACATAAGAAATAAAAATCAGAGTAAAAATAAAATCGGAATTGAAATTAAACCTTACTTCAGCAGAAATCATTCTAATGTGAGGCAGGTGAAGGAAAGCAGATAATCTGTGATTGTAACTGAAGTTATTGACAGTGGAAGTTTAGCCAAATTCACATATAATCATCATTTATTTAGGCCTTATTTAATCTAGCTGCTTTAAAGTATTTTCATCAGGTCAGTGTGGGCAATGTGTGTTATGTACATGCGTGTGAACAGACCACTTGATGCATATTGAAGGCATAACAAATCCTGCCCTGGACAAGGTCTGCATGAATTTAAGTTTGCTTTGAGATTTGTCATTAACACAATTTTCCCCAAATATGTAACTGAATTCCCAGATATGGAATTAGAGCAAGCCCCAGAAATTTTCTGTGCACACTTCTAGGAAAATACAGATTTGTGCAAGAAATACTTAGGCTACTCTTTTTAAATGGATTTATCCTTGTTTTCTTGACAAGCTTGAATGTTTTTTGCACAACAAAAAGCTGTTCCTACAAATTCTGCATTTCACACATGTACGTTTCCTTTACTACTCCAGCCAAACCCCTCTCTGAACTTTCAAAATTAAGCACATGAGGGCTGTTCACCAAACACATCACGGCCTGAGTTTGCCATGATGAGCTCACGGGATGTTAAGACCCACTTTCTACTCCTGCTGGCTGATGTTACCAATCTGCTTCCCGCCAAGGGGCAATATTTCAATGAAAAGCAATACAGAAAGTATTTTCATCACAATTTTATCATCGTGCTGCTGTTCCAGGGAGCCCTCTCTCATTCACCAGCTCCAAGCAGCAAATAACCCCAGCGAGCTGATGTGCAGGAATGTGCCTCATTCCCTTATCTCAGCTTTTCTTTCGGTGGTGTTTACATAAATGTAACTCAAGGCTACCATTTGCAATTCAACCTCTCACTGTGCTTTGTCCAGGCCAGCATCAAAATGCACGCAGAGCCCGGTGCCTGCAATGGGAAATGTGGAGATCCAGAGGATGGGTTGAAGAGGTGACCTGGAAGTAGTGAAAGCTGGGCTAGAAAAGGCTTGGAAATGAGTTTTGGGGCATAGTTGGCCATTCAGCTGTGGGCAGGAGGTCGAGGGAGAGCATTCTGCCCCTCTGCCCCTGTGCCAGCTGAGACCCCACCTGCAGAGCTGCCCCAGCCCTGGCTCCAAAAGCACAAGGACGTGCAGCTGCTGCAGCCAGTGCAGGGGAGGCCACGGAGATGCTCCCAGGGCTGGAGCCCCTCTGCTCTGGAGCCAGCCTGGGACACCTGGGGCTGTTTATCCAGAAAAGAGAAGGATCCAGGGAAACCTTACTGTGACCTTTTAGTGCGTAAACAGTGCTTACAAGGAAGACGGGAGCAAACTTTTAGCAGAGCATGTTGCAACAGGACAAGGTGTGATGGTTTTTAACTGAAGGAGGATTGATTTAGGTGAGATAAAAGGAAGAGGCTTTTCACAATAAGGGTGGGCAGCCCCAGGCACAGGTTTCCCACAGAAGCTGTGGCTGCCTCATCCCTGGCAGTGTCCAAGGCCAGGCTGGATGTGGCTTGGACCATCCTGGGATAGCGCAAGGTGTCCCTGTCCATGGCAGAGGGTTGGAATGAGAAAAGTTTTAAAAGAGCCTTACAACCCAAACTGTTCTATGACTGCCTGCTTTCGGTGGTTTCTGTGGATTGGGATGCACACTTTGGACAGTTCTACTCAGTGTGGTCCAGGTTGAATCTGCAAATGTTCTCCAGACATGAGGTAGAAGCAGAAGGGCTTCCTGAGCCCAAAATGCACTTCATAGCAGTGTAAGCTCAGTGTCAGGCTGGATCCTACACCCAGCATCCCAGGGCATGCTTCAGAAATTATGTGGGTGCCCTGTGGGATGAGCAGAACTCATCTGCCTTCAGGCCCCCGTGGACACTAAATAGCACTTAAAGCAGGAGATTTTCAGGAGGTGTCAATCAGAAGGCACCACAACAGATATAATTTACCCTGGTTAAGCAGAAGCCCTCTAGAACATGACAAAATAAACACCAGCCTCATCCAGCTGCATTTCTTATTGCCAGTTAGCAGAGAAAGATTCAAGTATTATTGGGTTGTGCCAGACTCCCTTATTGGGGTGAGATTGTCCATATCCCTGGGTGGACTGAGGTGTGTCCCCATTCCTAGGGTAGACTGTGACATGCTGAGTGCTTCACTTTAATATATTCCCATAAGTAAGGGAAAGGCTGGGAAACAACACAATGCCAGAGGCAGAAACAAGGGCACAAATCCCCATTTCTCCAGCACAGCTGGAGCGGCTGATTGAAAAACTCGTGCAACCCACCTCCACTATTCAAACTTTGGGGTGTTAAATCCAAATCTAAATAATCCTGCATGTTTCTTCCTTGACTAAGCACCTGAGCACTAATTACATGCCTGGTTAATTCGGTAATGTACACACATTTCTGGGCTCCCCCTGCTTGTATTGCTCTCTCTCCGCTTCGGGAGATTAATGAGGTGAGGAAACAGAAGATTGTTACAAACCTGCAGCTCATCGTACCTCCTAAGAAGATGATGGGAAATGTACCAAACATCATGTTATTTTGCTAACACTGCTGTGTACAGTACGTAATTATAATTTAGCCGTTGTATTCCTTGCCTATTAGAATAGATAAGCAATGATCCAGGAGTACGATGAGCAGCACAGCTTCACGGGACTGGTTTCTTGCCGTTGTGCTGCAGTAAGCTGAAGCACATTTTTGTCTAAGGTTTTTGGCAGGATCATTCGTAGGTAGATTGGTTCTGAAAACACATGTTCTTGTAGGTTTACCATCTTCAGTTTCTTTGCTTTCTTTTTTGCCTTTGGGATTGTTGTAGCCTTTACATTTTTTTGCTTTTGTCAGGAAGTAGGTTTGGGCTGATTCTTCATTTATCCGTTTGCTTGAGGATCTATGGGAATTCTGGATGTACAAGATTGCACTCCTAGGACAGTTTTCTGTTGCAAGGGACCAGTAAAAGTCATCTAGTCTAACTCCCATGCTGAATTGGACCCTATTGAGCACATATGTGAGTTCATCCATGCTCAGTTATCCAACACATGTGATGTGCTGAACTAGAGCAGCCATCTGCAGTTACAGCCTACGTATCCTTACCACTAAGAGAGGCAACAACTGGGTTGGAATCATGGAATCACAGAATGGTTTAAATTGGAAGGGGCCTTTGAAGGTCATTTAGTCCAAAAGCCACTAGACTGGTTGCTCCAAGCCTCATCTGGCCTGATCTTTAATATTTCCAGAAATGAGGACCCATCACCTCTCTGGGCAACCTGTGCCAGTGTCTCACCCCTCTCAGCATAAATACTCTGGGCTGTTACTTGGGTGCCCTGCATCCCAGCCCAGCTGACTCATTCTGATATGCAAGAAGAGCATATGATGCTGCTGAAGGCTCATTCTAGATACCTTTTTTCCTCTCTTTTACCTGCATTCCTTCTGTCTTTCTCCCTCTTCCATTTTTTTTTTTAAGAAGCCTCCTACAAGCACAGCACTGATGCTGTGCAATTAGCCTGTTTTCTCATTTACCAAAGTTTTATGCCTCTTAGTTTAGTGTTTACACACTCATCATATTAAAGAAGAAAATAATTCTAATGAGCCCAATTCATAACCCAAGTAAGACCATTAACACTGCAACAGCCGAGCAGACACAGCAGTGTGGAAGTGAATGCTGTTTAAAGAAGCTCAAGGCAGCAATGTGGGCTGATCACAACGACAGAAAAGTCATCTGCCCAGCTGATAGAATCTGCATAAACACTTACAGTGGGACCCAGCTGTTGAAATGCAGGCCCTGACTGCCATTCTAGGCATTCAAAGGGTGTTCAAGGCACCTTTGTGATTAAAAAGGTGGAAAACTTTTCTCATGTCGCCTTGATAAAACCAGAGTTTCCTCCTTTGCTTCTATGTAATGGACACTCAGAGGAATCTTCTCTCTTCTTTCTTCAAGGTTACCTCACATTTCAGGCACCCACTCGGAAACTGCCAAATTTTCTTATGTGTCCGAACCAGAGGTGGAAATGGGATATTGAGATTACAAAAGTATTGTGCCAGGATTCAAGGTCAGCCCATTCCAGCCCCAAACCTAGATGGACTTTGTACTCCTTTCAGATTTTGAGGGAAAGCAAAAAGTAGGGATAAAATTCTGGTCATATGGTTCAGAAGCTAGGGACTGAAGATTTATAGAATCACAGAATCACAGAATCACTGAGGTTAGAAAAGCCCCCCAAGGTCATCAAGGACAAGCTGTCCCCAATCCCCACCGTGTCACCAGCTCAGAGCACTGAGTGCCACGTCCAGGCCTTCCTTGGAGACCTCCAGGGATGGGGACTCCAACAGCTCCCTGGGCAGCCCCTTCCTGGGCCTGACCAACCTTTCCATGGGGAAATTCCTCCTGATGTCCAACCCGAGCCTCCTGTGGTGCAGCATCAGGCTGTGTCCTCTTATCCTGTCACAGGTTACCTGGGAGAAGGAGGCAAACACCTCCTTTTGGGGGGTTGTAGAGACTGAAAAGGTCACTTCTGAGTCTCCTCTAGGCGAAATGAATGTACAAGTTTAAGACCCAGGCCAAAAGCTAATGTTTCTTCAGAAAACCAGCAATTTTCACAAAACAACAGCTAAAGAATCTCAAATGGCCATAAACTAAAACACAAGGAGTTTCATCCCCAGATGAGGAAGAACTTTTTTTGTGTTGAGGGTGACAAAACCCTGGAACAGCTGCCCAGGGAGGGCATGGATTCTGCCTCTCTGGAGACATGCCAAACGCACCTGGATGCATTCCTGCGTGACCCACGCTGGGTGACCCTGCCCTGGCAGGGGGTCTGGACTGGACAGTCTCTGGAGGTCCCTTTCAAACCTAAAAACTCTGATTTTGTGAAGGTATATACCAGGAGTTTCAAAAGTCACTGACCCTTTCTCCTCTTATTAAAAGTTCAAATGTCCTCTTTCTTCCACATCCCAACGAAATACCATACACATACCCATACACGTGAGAGATCTGTGTATTTACATGGAAATGGACAAAAAATTCATCTCCCTCTCTACGCACAGATTTCTTTTTCCTTCTTCCCTCACTGAGATTTGGAGAATCTTCTCCTCTGCAGCACAGCAGTGCACCAGGAACAGCCCTGTGGCAGCCCTGCAGTATTTCCCTGGTGTAACCCTACCCCTCGGTGGGAGCAGGGAGGGCTATCCACTCCCTGTGATTAACAGGGTGGGCATGCCTGACGTTCACTTACCAGAACAGGGAAGATAACTTTGTAGACCACATTAATGGGGATCTACCTCCCTTGCTCATTGATGACATTGAGCCTAGCCATGTGGGGTTTTAGGGGCAGAGTAATTCCATCATCTGCCTTTGATTACATCATAAATTGACGCCTTGCCAAGTTATAAAAACATGGCTTTAGTCTGTGGAGGCCAGGGCACTTCAGATGATGCCCTCTCTCATTTGCTGGGTCTTGTGCCACAGCAGAGCTATAGATCACATCTATAATCCTGTGGAGTTCATTATCTCCTAATGCTATTTGGTTTTTTAGATCATTAGAATGAAACTTGACCTGACCTGTGAACTATGAAATTGATTGTTGCCTTTAAATGGTCAACAGCCCATTTTCTAATCGATATACCAAATAATTTTATACATATTTAAATTATATATAACTTTAATGCTCGTTAAATTTATCTGCCACTTTCCTCCTATAGTTTATTTTGCATGCATCTGAAACATGGATGGTGCTTTTACTACTCAGTGGTATCATTTAGAAAAAAAAAAGGAGGAAGAAGGAGGAAGACACAAATAAAGCCTGGCCTGAAACAAAAAGCTGAACATGAGTGCAATTCTGTTCTGAAGGCTTTTAAAACATATCCTAGTTTGGACTGTGGTTTCAGGTTAATCCATTCCATGACGACTGAGAATAAAAAAAAAGAACTCAAACCAGAACAGAGTTTTGCTGTAATCATTCAAGTTTGAATAGAGTTTGTGGCTTCTGTTCCCTGCCTGCTGCTTTGCAGAGTAAAAAACAACAAGAGTTGAAGAGAAATGTCCAATTCACTCAGGACAGAACTGGATTCAGTGGGAAGGAAAGTTTCTGAGATTAGTGAGGTTATTTCTGGTCCTGGGGAAGCTCTGTTTAATGGTTTGGGTCTACTGGGGCTCTGCACAAGTTTATAAGGGGATGGGAAATATCATCCCTGGCCACCTTACCGAGCACTTAATATTTAAGTAGATATAATAACCTTGCTTATGCTCTGATGATTTTAGGAAGTTCTCCTCTGGGCATCCTTTTGCATCCTGCCTTTTCTGTATCTTCCAAAGTAAGTTGGTGTGTTCATGCACAAACTCCTGTGGAGCCCCATTAACAGCCTTGTTGCTCTGCCTTTTCAGTCACTTAGTGAAACAGAGTTTGCTTGTTCAAAAATTTAGAAAAGACAGGGAAAAAGAGGGTCTCACACCCCAAAATACTTCATCTTTTGACCCAGCCTGTCCAGTTCTCTCAGCATCTCTGCATCTCCAGAAAATACACCCATATTTGGGAAAACACACCCCTCTTTGGGAAAATGCTATGCCAAAGACTCCAGTTTGGGAAATAAGTCAACTCAGATGCCCACGGCCTCAAGTTTCTTGTCTTATCCACTTGGTAGAGAGAAATGAAAGAGTAAAATCTGTGAAGTATTTTTATTCTGTGAGACATGAGACCCAAAAGCAGCAACACAGCATTAAGAGGGAAATACAGTCACAGAATCAGGATGGGTGTTGTGATCAGTGCAATTACTTAAGGGTTTAAAACTTATGGTTTCAGGACTGTGAATAGGTCTTGTCATCACCTGCACTTTTTCCAGTCGACAAAAGGAAATAGTGTATTTGTCCCTCTTAAAGTCCTCCAAGAATGGAGTGGTTAACTTTTGTAACTCATTTAAAGAGGAAAAGCAGCACATTCTACTGCAAAAGACAATTAATGATGAACAAAAGGATTCTTCAGTGGAAAGGTCATTCTCTACCATCCCCCTTGTAATGCATAAGGTTTTCTGTACTGCTCAAACAGACTTTTAAAAATACTCAGGCAAAACCAGAAACTACCTCAGGTATTCCCCAAATCACAGTCTTACTTAGGAAATCACAATGTGTTTTCACCCAAATGAGTTGTTGAAGGAAAAAGTGGAGAAAATACCTCACTCTACTCCATGCACCCTCTGGGCTTGCAGAATGAGCAGGTTTCTGACTTTTCCACTGAGAATCTGCTGCCCACAACAGCCTATCTCTGTTCCCAGTCACCCTCAAAATTTCTCCTGTCCTTTCCCTGCCCTCTTGAGAAGTCTGTCTGAGAAAAGAATAAAAAACTAACAAATAAAATTAGAAATCAGCAAAGAAAAGCAACCTCCAAACCATTTGGAATGGCTTCCCTGGATTACTACAGGTCAGGCGGGACTTAATCTTCTAGATGTTCTTGGTTTTGGGAGCAAAGAGGCATTTGGCACTTATCTAAAATTAAAATGGTGAGCAGTGAAAGCCCTTGGAGGTACAGGGATCTTATCTGCACAGGTCTCTGCTTTGTTTCTGCTATCAGCCCCTGCTTGGCACCGAGCAGGGACTGCCTGGGGAGGGCAGTGGGGGGAAGCAGGAGCTTCTGCTGTGATCCTGTACCTGCCACTGCTGCATCCAGCAAATGGCGCCTTTTAATACATGGTCATTTTTATTTATATTCCAGTTTTATCAAAGCAATGGGGCGTGCGATAGGCTGGCAAATAATTAATTTATTTCCCAAAGTCGCCCAGTGGAAGGGATGACAAGCCCTGCCATTTATACTTTTATGGAACGCCAGATGAAGTGAAGACGTCAGCGAGGGGGGCAAGTCGCTGGGAACAAAGTGAATTAGAGAATATCTTTCCTTCAGTAAGACAAATTTGTGTGGGGTAACCATGCTTTGCTGGGGAAGCCAATTGGAAAAGAGTGATAGAGGCCCAGCTGCTGAAGTTCATCAAAGTCATCTGCTTCAGGTAAGCTCATTTTTCACCAGCCAAGGGGATATTTACCTGGAGTACACCTGTAAGGTACAGCCGACAGATTGAATGGTACAGTGCTTTATTATATTTCACACCCTGATGATTCAATATGATAGGAAAGGAGGGAGAGAAAAGGGGGGAGTTACAAAAAAAAAAAAAAAAAAAAGACAAAAAGGCCATGTTTTCTCTTTGGAGTGTGTTTGTTGCGCTGTTTGGCTGCAGTGCTTAGGCAAACCAAAGGGAAGTGAGCAGTGTTTTGCAGTGCATTATGTCTCTGTGAGACCGTTCAGCTCAAAATAACCTTTTTTTCCTTCCCCTTTCCTTTTTTTGCAAGCGTCACCCTAGATTTCTGCAGTGAGGCAACACTGCATTATTTGTATCTCATTAAGTCTGTCCACCCAACCAGCCAGCAAGAGCTGACTCTTCCTGCTGCCTCCCCTGGGAGTTCCATACTGCTGCTGGGAGAGCACAGATGCCTTCAGCTGGGCAAAGAGGTGAAATTCCTCTGAATTCGCCTGGGTTTGCCCTACAGCCACCTCTTGTCAAAGTGTGCACCCTCCTTGCAGACCACCTCCCAAGGTCATTGCATTGGGGGGTTGCCACTCTGCTGTGAAAATCAGATCTATCGAGGCTCAAGTGAGAGACTGAACTTGATTTCTACAAGATCAAGAAGCAGCATAATTTCACCTGATTTTGTAAATATGGCTGCTGCAGTCCCCAAGAGACCAAACATGGCTGTGCCCTGGAAAATACAGCTACCAGTGTGTGACCCCAGGTGAGGGTCATGGGGTTTTGGAGATGGGAAGCTTGCTGTTTGTGCCCACTGCTGCCACTCAAAAAGAAAATGGACATTTCTGTCAGCTCCTGAGTGTGGCCACAATCCTTCTGGTTCAGAGAGCAGCATTCAGATTTGATGTACAATTTCTTGTATAGCTCTGCTTCCCAACAGTCAAATGTATTTGCTTCCTGGAAAAGGAGCTTTTCTCTATCACAGCAAATCTGGCTCAGAGGCAAAAGTCTGACTGATAATGCCACAACCATTTTGCTATGAGTTGCCAAAGCTTAGCTGAGTGAAGTCTTCTGAAGGAATTTGTGGTCCTCACAGAAATTACTGTTTTCAGAGACAACTTTCTGGTGCTTGATAATAACCTCCATCAGTAACTCGGTGATTTAAGGTGTCTGAGTACCTGAGCATGATCGGGGGGCAATGGTGTGTCAGGAATGATGTGTCATGGAGGTCCTTGAGAAAAGAGGTTTGAGGTTTGTTTATATATTTATTTATTTGTTTATTCTTCTGGCACGGCTGTAACCCCTGGCATTTGCCCCAAGATCAGATTTCAGCCTTGGGGTCACAGCCGAAGGCTGCATCAGCCAACCATTCAGCTAGCAGGGCCATATGCTAGAAAGGATAACATCTGGACATGCCAGCCCATCCCCTGCAAGGTGTCCATGGGGGTGTGGACCAACATGGTTTGGAAAGAGCTACAAGCTACCTGGCTGAATCCATAGGAACAGTGACACCTCATTTGAGTCCAGACTGACACTGAACAGGGGCTCTGCTGCCTGAGACAGGAGTTCTGGTGGGCAGCAGACACCAGCAGGGCAGAAGGACAGTGATGGAAAGGGGACATCAGCTCTACCCTGAAAACCTCAGAAGGCTGTGCTGTTGTGCCAGGATTTGCCCTGCAAATGGGAAAATAAATAAAAATGCAAGTTTAAACACATAAATGTCCAGATCTGAAGGACCCTTTCTCTAGAGTCTAAACATCTCCAAATTCCAGATGTACTAAAGAGCATTTGGGATTGTCTAGGGAATATCTTTCTACACCAGATTTCTGCTGATATTGTTTGCCCTTAATAAAGGAGGTGGTTTCTCCTAAGCTATAAGGTACGCCTATTTCTGTTCCTTTTAGGAAAAAGAATCCTTCAATAAATTAGCATGCCTTTAAAATGATAATACAGTCTATAAAAATTATTGTGATTCATATCAGAACACATAATGATTTAACTAATCAGTCATTAATTAAACAGGTTTTTACCTGCGGGGGCTGCAAGAGTTTAATAATTTAAGCTGACTAAATGTTAGTACTACCCGGGCATAATTAGAGCTGTGGGGAAAGTTTCACAAATACAGCAAATCTGGCTACATTTCATGCTATTTACTGAGAGCAGGCAGCAATCTGCCAGCAGAACAGACTTTTCAATTCTAAATGAGCATGCTGCCCTGACAGAATGACCGTGAGGGAACTGGACTAAGGATGTCTGTGAACATAAATAATAAAAGAATCCACATTTCTACAACTGCTTAAGTATAATCAGAGAATCACAGAGTGGTTTGGGTTGGAAAAGACCTTTAAAACCACATAATCTAAACCCCTGCCATGGGCAGGGACTTCAGACCAGGTTACTCCAAGCTCTGTCCAAACTGGCCTTGGACAATTCCAGGGATCCAGGGGCAGCCCCAGCTCCTCTGGGCAATCTGTGCCAGAGCCTCATCAAGTCCACAGGGAAGAATTCCTTCCCAATATCCCATCTAACCCTGCCCAGTGGCAATTTAAAGCTGTTCCCCTTTGTCCTATCTTATATTTGTGGTACATATGATCACCCTGACTGCAGATGCTGCTGCAGGATTGACCCCTTTGTTATGAGCTTACACCTCCAGCACATCCTTGTGGAAGCCTTAGGACATCAGGGTTGAGGGGAACAGCTTCTGGTAACAGAACTGTGTTGCTCTGGCTTGCAAGAATGGAAATGAGCTTCAGGGGTCTGGACTCTTCTCTCTGGGACCTTCATGGACACATTTTTTCCAACCTCCAAGTCCCACTTTACATGACAATAAACTGTAGCCTTTTCCTGTTTGGGGATGCCCGAGTGCTGCATTTGTGCTCCAAAAGCGCTTTGTTAGTGCCAAGTGTCATCTTATTAATTACAGCCTACAGCTTTTCCCTTGGGCACTGGGAGCCTGTAGCGGCCCAGAGAAGAAGATAACACCCGGAGGAGGTCACAGGTTTGCACACACAGGTCTAAAATTTCTGAATCCAGATTCTGTGTGGTTGGGAAGAGGAAGGAGGTGATGCCCATGTATTTAATATGCAGCACCTAGAAGAGAAATTCTTTGGTCAAAGCAACATCGTGGAGGAGGAATTCTTTGTTCTGTGAAAGGTTAATGTACCTGGGTAGCAGCCGAGAGCGTTTGCATGCAGAGAGATCATTAATCCATGCAGTAATAATTTGTGAAATAAAAATCAATCTTGGAAAGAAGGCAAAGCCTCTAGTTCCAAAGTAATGGACTGCCTTTTGCACTGCATCTTGTTAAGCAAGACCCAAATACATAATGGGCTCAATTTCCATGCAAGGCTCCTCTGCAACTCAGAAAAACTAATGGCAACCCTAAACAAACCCTGTTGCCTTTCAGGCCCTGCAATTGCAGCTCAATTAACACAGCAGTCCCAGCCATGGCAGGATAGTTTAAATGTCCAAAGCTGCAATATTTATTCCAGGTAAGAGGAGAGCTCCTGGGCTGATGGACCAGATCTGCAGACATGCCTGGCAACATTAGGTCTCAGTGAGGAGAGCTCTGAAGGAGCTTTAGAGGGGCTTAACAATATCTGAGCTCCTCTCCCCTTGGAAGAAGAAAGGGAATGCACAGAGGGCTGCAAGATGCCCCATGGACACGGTCCCACAGCCCCAGACAGCCTCCCTCATGCCTCTTCTGTTCAGTCAAGAGGGAAACAATCTGGGGTCAAACACAACACCTAAAGGGCGCTTGGTCCCTCAGGCAAGGCTTGGTCCAAAGGCTGCCAAAATCTATTAACGTGCATCCCTACAGGTAAATAAAATAAGATGAGAGACAACTGGAAGGGAAAAGCGGGCTCATCTGTGGAACACAGAAATCTTTGAAATAAAATGTTTCTTTGAAGAACAGCCCACGAGCTCCTCTGCAGAGGTGTAATGGGGTCAGATTCATTCCTCAGTCCAACACAAAATGGAAAACCTTTTTGCTCTCAACCTGCTCACATGAGTTAAGGTGATAGCAAAGCTTCTGTGCTGCGGGCATCTGATTTCTGCCAGGATCCCAAAAAGAAGAACCATGCTTTATCACTTGCTCCTTAGGTTGAAATCTGTCCCCTTCACCCTTTCCCTGCCTCCCAGGTGCTTTAATTTGAATTTTCTGCTTGGGCTGGACAGATTTCCTAGGGACTGTCAGCAGCAAGGTGGGTGGCATCTCCAGGTGATCTCAGTGTGAGGGAAGCCAGGCAGGCTCACTGCCAGGCTGCAGCCCAGCCCCAAGTGTGGAGGTGTCACTCTTTAATACTGACAAAGTACAAAATCCAGTCCCAATAATCCTCTTAAGTCAGACAAGAAAATAACCGGCGTGATTGATAACCCAAAGACAATCAAAGTGTTAGGGATTTAGGGAAGGTACCATACATACAGAATATTTCCAGGAAGAGCTGAACAGCTTAAAGGACTGGTTTATTTGTATTTTTTTCCCTTTTGCTATACTAAAGGAGGGGGAAAATAACAATGGTATCTAGAAAATGCACTGAAATCAGAGACAGGTTTACCACTGGCTTGAATTGACTTTCAATCATCTTTTAAGGAGCACAGCAGAAATATCAATTAACAACAAAATAATCATTACAAGTAAACAAAGACGATAAAGAATAAATTAGAGAAACACTGGAAATCAATATCGTTCAAAGAGAGAAAATCAGTTGAGTTCGGTTGGAGGAACAAGAAATTCAGCAAAGTTAGTGCAAAGAACAGTTGGCTTGGGGTTTTTTCACTGTGCTTCAGGTGGTGGAAACCCCAAACTGTGGATCCATGTCTCCAATGGGCTCTGGTACCACCAGTCTGTCAGCTCCCCATTTTTCCCTGCAAGTGTGATTCCCTCATGGTTTTGTTTGCACAGCAACCTGAGAGACTGGATATCTGATTCCCACTTTAATTAATGGGAAATGAACAACCCAGACTCCTTTCTCAGGTGTAGGGCTGATGTTTTCAGATGTGCCAGGTGCTTCAAAGCAAAGAATGGTACAGAGGCAGATATTCATCTACAGCTACTGCTGTAGAAATCTAAAATATCTGGAACACTGATGGAAACACCATGTTATCTCCACATCCTGGCAGGTGTGTTGCAGCAGAGCAAAATGAGGATTTCAGCTTTACCAAGAAGAACTTTTTCTTCTCAGACTACAATAGAACTAGGTTAACAACATTTTGATAAACCAAACATTTCCCAAAAATTTGAAAATTAAGTATCCTTGCATTTTTACTTCTTCAGCTTTGCAAATATCCCATGCAATGCCTGCCACAGCCAGAGTTGGCTGGGATGCAAATAGTTCAGGGAAAAAACCGAACCAACAAACACAAATACCAAGCAAAAAAGGCATGAAACTGACAAATAACCCCATCAAAACCCAGTAAAACCACCCCAAGATACCTTTTGAAGAAGTGACACAAGTTCTATTCTGAAACTTTTGAATTTAGCTGTGCTGGAAGATGGCTTACATCACATCGCTTCCTCCAACCAAGACTGTCCAGTTTCAGTGTTCTGCTGTGACTCCTCTGTGATTCAGCCAAAGTGAGGGGATAAAAACATCCCATCAGAAGTGTCAGGTTTACAGAATGAACTGCCTAATCTTACAGGATTAGACTGTTCCCATTCCCAGCTGACTTTGCAAGTCATTCTTGAAAGACAAGAAAATTTTGTGATAAGTGAGCAGCCTTGTTCTTTGGTCAGGTGGCAGCTCAAGGGCATCCCAAACCACTGCTGGGATAAAAAGGGACATTTTTCCCATTCTGCTACATAGCAGGAAAACTTTGGTGGCGGGGAAAAGGGGAGAGCTGGCTCTCTGGTGTTACACACCTGGTTCCACATCTCAGCATCAGGTGACTTGCTAGATCTGGGAATATTTTTCCCCAAAAAGGATGGACCGCTGGTGTTCTGTTCACCTCAGTTGCATTTCTTTGGTGGGACGCAGCCCAGGTGTCTTGGCAGAGATTTTCAGCCTGAAGAGGCTCCTGGGTTTGGAGAGGCTGCACAGCCCCTGGCCCTGGGCAGTGCTCCCAGGGACTTCCCTGCCTCAGGGAGCAAGAGAACTTCAGGATGGCAAATGGGGGCAAATCTCTCTATTATATATATATGAATGGGGCTTCTTTTAACGTAACTACCGCGCTCATAATTCTTCACACTAATCCCATCCCCGGCACAAATCTTCTGTCTCAATCTTACTGTCTTTTCCCTGCCCACATTCTGACACTCATTAAATTTTCGGTGTGCCCAAAGCTTACCAACACGGCACGCTGCTTTATCCAGTGGCGTCAGTCCATCAATAAAGCTCAGCTGTTGGGTTTGTCTGCTCTCCTGCGTTTTCAGATCACTGTAAATTATGTGGATGCTGGAGCCATGTGTCAGCACCAGGGCCTGAGGTCTGTGTCAGATTCCCTGTGCTCCAGCATCATCAGGGACAAGGCAGGAGTGAGGCTTTCCCATCATTTCCAGAGATGCACAAAGCAACCACGGGAGAAATAAAATTAAAAAGTAGACTCTGCTAAAACTCAGCCCGGCTGGGAAGGGATGAGGACGTGAACGGCGTGAACATCTTTCTCCTTGGCTGTGACTTTCCACCCATCTTCTCTCTTTTCTCACTCCAGAATGAATGCACAATTAAAACACAATCAATCTCTGTGACATTTCCAAAGTGTGCAGTCAGTGTACCAGCTTCTTTAGTAGCCTTGGCGAGAGCCCAGATTTCTTGGAAAAAAATAAGCTTTTGACTTTCCCCTCGGAGAAACTCAAGATTAAAGGTTGTCGAGTGGGGACAAATCAAGCATCAAATTTGTTGTCAACAAATTAATGTGCTGAAGAGACTACTCTGAGTGACTTTTTTCAGGTTGAGTAGTAAGTGGGGATGGTTAATTCTAATGGTAGCCAGTGATTTGCATTCAATAGCTCTGTGTAATGTAGGAAGATACAGGGGATTTTAATAGGAATTGACTTGTTACACCTTCCTTTATCAAAAAATAAGGGGACTGAGAGGTGAGAAACCTATTAAATGAAAAGCCTCTTGTTTGTGCTTAGAGAAAAAAAAAAGGTGTTCCCAGTTTATAGTTTATTTTATTTGTCATCTCAACAGAGACAGGAAGAAAAATATCAATATTTAAGACTACCTCTAGCAATTGTGTGTTTTGTTTTTCTATTTATACACCCTCGAGGTGCATAGAGGGTTATAGCAATGCCTCAGGTCACACTCATAATAACGGGAACCTCACTTTTATTTTTTTTTTCCCCATCTCTCTTTAAAACAACTCTATTAGTACTGCGCAAGCTACCTTAAGCAGCATCTGACATATACAAACTGTTGCCTGTAGGTTGCCTGTTTGTTTGATTTTCTGCAGTGTGAAGGTTGAGTTGAGTCATTTTGCACCCAATTACTTTGCAGTAAATTTGTCGGATGATTCTTGTCGTGCCGTATTGATCCAACGTGTCACCTTGAACTTGTTTATTGACACATCAAATTCCAAAGGCAGCCCTGTTCAATTTACCACTTCCCAATTATGGCATTTATATGATGTCACTGAAGCTTCTTGTCACGTTCAGATGAGGCCATTTTCGCCCCTCCACCACCAATCACCTGAGCAGCAGTTGCCATTTTTCTCTGACCTTTCCCGAGACAGATGGTGGTTCATAAAATACATCATTAGCACACATGTCATTTTATCTTGCCTGGATTTTTTAAGTGAAAGGTGCTTTGTTCAACAAAAGGCTTTTCAATTTTGTCCTCAGTGCCGGTGTTGCTAAATAGGATTTTTATCCTGGCACTGGGGAAGGGGGCTCACCCCCGATGGGTTCACCAGGGGATTTGCAATACAGCACCAGTACAGCTTCATCCTTGGCCCAACAGAGACCAGCATCCCTGCATGGCCATGGGACCTGCATACATCCCAACATGCCAGGACCCAGCCTGCTGCTCTGACACGCGAAAAACAGGTGTTGGAAATGGGATGTTGGTGTGGTGTTCGCCACGATGCTTCACCAATGGTCAGAGATGAGCACAGAGAAGCAGCAACTTGTTCCTTTGCAAAGTCTTTCAAGATTTATGAGCTTATGATGCCAAAGATACTGAAAATAGCCTCCTTTCTCACCCTGAGGTGTTCTGTTTCCTTTAGAATTGTCCATTCAGCTTCTTGATAACTCAGGAGCTGCTCAGGAAGATAATTTGAAAGTACCACTTTCTCTTAACTCATGATAATATTTTATGCCAATACCTAGAAATATTATCTTGATGTCTTTGTCCCTTGGATTGACCCAGCAACACACTTGAGCCTTGATGTTTATTGGGGCATAGGTCCCACTACTTGAGTTGAAGATGTCTGTGTGATTTCTAAGACGAGATCTGTCCTCTCACACTGAAGAAACTGATGTAACCCAGAAGACAATCTGGGCCAGGACAGGTTTTTGTTGTTTGAGGCTCCCTAGGGCTGAGGTCAATGTTAAAGACAAATAGAAGAGACATGCCCTCTTCCAGCACATGATTTATCACTTGCCAAAACGTGCCTGAGAAAAAAGCCGGGGAAGGGGGGAGAAAAGCTACCACGGTAGAAGAAAAGATTATCTTCTTGGCAGTTCCTCAGTTAGGATGCCAGTGGTGCTTTAAAGTTGCTGGAACAAAAACATTTCCGAATCCAATTTCATTAAATATAATTTCTTCTTCTTACTTGATGCTCACTGTTTTACTTCCCCATTTCCCCGACGGAGGACGTGATCATTGCTGCATCACTAGAACTTAGAAAAGAGCAAACAAAAGTCTCTCTAAGCTCCTGAAGCCCTTGTCCTCTCACTACACTCTCACATTACAAGCTCAAATGGCTGCTCTCGTTTCATTCCAACACAGAGGTGCTGCCATGGTGTGGAATAGGAGAGAGGAGCTGCCTACACGGGGAAGAAAATAAAGCCAGCCAGTGCTCTCAGGCGGGGACCTCGAATGTCAGATGTCAGCCAGGAGCCAGTTCCTGATTTAGGAACCCCAAAGGAAGCATTATGGGTGGATGGTGGGCACCTCCTTACTCTTGCTCAGGCAAAGCATTGGTGGTGTCAGATGTTGCCAGGTGGTGAGACAGTGAGATGGTTTCTTTCCTGTGTGTCCTTGGCACCTCTTGCATTTTGTTCCCACCTCAGAGCTCCTGCCCAAGCCTGAGTTATTGTCTGTGTAACAAGCACATATTGTTAAGCCCCTTTAAAGACTGTGACTCTTCCTGCTGCAAAGGTTTTGCCCGTGTCCCTCCTTCAGCTTTGTCTGTCTTGTGCACAGCTCCCAGCATCTTCTGCTTTTCTGTTTTCAGGTAAGCCAGTCAGCTTATGAGCACTAGCCTCCTTTTCCAAAAGTCTTTGAATCATAAGATACTGAAAAATAACTCCACTTCCTAGCCCTGAAAAGATTCAAAGTCTCCAAGTCCACTGGATACACCTTGATTTTGGAAAATTTACTGGGCACACCCTCAGATGTTATGGCAGCAGGGGCTGTGGCACAGCCAGATGTTTGCACCTGGTTTGCATTCTGACTTGGAACCATCACTGCCTTCTCTACCAGGGGTTTTGCAGATATTCCCCCCCCATGCAGGAGGCAAAAGCCATAGGGGGTAATATCCTAGTTTCTGAAGCAGGGACTGAAGAAAAAGAAATGTCATTCTTGGGATATCAGTTCAGGGAATGTCCTTTGAACCTAAAGCAAAACCTCCCAACAGACAGCTAGGAATATGAAGCCAAGGTAATTCTTAAGCTCAGCACCATGTGCTGGCCTGCCCTGTTGATAATTACTGGTGGTTCATCAGGTCAGGCCTGAACCCTTTATGATCTGTCCATACACAATCTATATCTTGCCAGCCAGAGTGGTTTTGGCAATCTTGAGGACCTCCTCTAAAATTTCAAATGAAGAAGGCCCTTGGCAAATCACAGCACCACAGAATATCCTGGGTTGGAAGAGACCCACCAGAATCATCCTGTCCAATTCCTCCCCCCGCACAGACACCCCAACAATCCCACCCTGTGCCTGAGACTGTTGTTCAAACAATCCTGGAACTCTGGCGGCCTCGGGGCCGTGCCCATTCCCTGGAGAGGCTGTTTAATGGCCAGCACCCTCTGGGGGAAAAACCTTTTCCTGATTCCTACCTAAACATGACCATGGTGTTCCCTCAGGTTCTGTCACTGATCAACAGAGAGAATAGATCAGTCCCTGTCTCTCTGCTGCCCCTTGTGAGGAAACAAAGTTTGGGACTTACTTGTTTTTGGCTGGAATGACACATCTTTGTTTGCACCACTGCAATTCTCTGCACACGCTCACCAATAAAATGGGATGGAGAACAAACGCTCTGGTAGATACTGGATTTATGACATGCCAAGTTTAAATAGCACCCATAAGGCTTAAACCAGCAGCAATGGGGAATCCATTTTTCAACTGCAGCAAGCACACAAGATCTCTCTCTTCTCACTGGGTAAGCTGATGCTGGGTACCAATTTCCCGAAATCCTCATGCCAGGAAATCATGTCTCCACCTCCTCACGTGTGACTTAGGGTTCTTCTGTGGGTTCTTTCTAAAGTCCGAAAAGGTACTAAAATAGCAACCACGCTACTTAAGGGTATCAGGTGACTGGAGACAGCCCTTAGATACCAATTAACCTCTGTGCCAGTTTCAGTCTGGTGTGCACACTCTCATCATGACGGCAACTGTTGAATAATTAATCCCTTAGACTAAACAAACCATTGCCGGACTGCACTCAGCTTCCTCTTCTGCTGCTTTATGCACTGATGCCTAACTTTTTTCTAATTGATTGTCACCCCCTTTTGAAGGGAGGTGTTTTTTTCTTTTCCTTTATGTGGATATGATTATATTATTTTCCTTGGTTATTTGAACAGTGGTATTGTAGTGTCCAGTATAGGGGAAAGAAGTAAAACAGTAAGAAAAAAAGGAAGAAGAGGGAAATTGAATGAGAAAGGGAAAGAGTAAAAAAGGAAGCGAGGGCAAATTAAGCAGAGGAGAGTGACAGAAAAGAGGCAGGAAGGCAGGCAGGCAAGGAAGGAAG
>WAAE01013759.1:0-10063 GCA_013400495.1 Nicator chloris
GGGGTAGGTATAACTGACAGCTCCAGGGGAAAACAAACTTTGAGACAGAATGTTTAACTCAGACAAAACAAGGAGATACAGAACAGTCTCTTAACGATAAAACTTCAGACAAACCACAACACAGAACAGTCCATTAACAATAAAACTTCAGAAAAACCACAACACTAGACCATATGAAATCATACTCAGCATATAAAGAGGGAGGAAAAGGGAGGAAGAGGGGGATGTTTGGAGTGATGGTGTTTGTCTTCCCAAGTAACTGTTACATGTGATCGAGCCCTGCTCTTCTGGAGATGGCTGAACACCTGCCTGCCCATGGGAAGTATGGGATCCACCTGAGGGTACTGAGGGAACTGGCAGATGAGCTTGCCAAGCTATTCTCCATCATTTATCATCAGTCCTGGGTAATCAGGGAGGTCCCAGAACTGTGGAGGTTGGCCAGTGTGACACTGTCCTAGTTTGATGCTGGCCAGATGCCAGGCACCCATGAAAGCTCACTCATCCTCCCCTGCAGCTGGACAGAGGACACCAAGTATAAGGAAGGTGTTGGGGTTTAGGATTCTTCCTTGTTTTTTTCTCTCAGGGAATTTTCTCCCATATGTTGCTAAGAGACAATAACAACAGATACTTAGGAGAGATAAAAGAAGTTGCCCCCGGAAGGGTGTGGCTGGCTAGTCTCTTAGCTGGGCAGTTTCTCTTGGAGGCACAGAGATATCACCAGAATTGGGCTGGGGAAAAGGAGGCTGGGCGCAGCTCCCAGCTCTCTTGCTCTCTCAGCTTCATTGAAGGACGGTGGAGATGCTGCTTACTGGGAGGGAATTCGCTACCGCCGCTGGAGCCCAGCCTGATCCTGTTTCTTCTGCCATGGGTGAGCCCTTGCTTGTGAGAGCAGCCACTGAACTGGGACCTTATTAACACTCTACCTCACAAAACAAAGGACTCCTAACCATCTGATCAGATGCCTCAAGGGAAACCCCAGGATCCCAAGCCCTTTCCTCCTCCCAGGGAGCGTCTCCCTGCCCTGTTCGGGAACCGGGCTGCTGCTGCCCAGCCCCCACCGTTTCTTTGCCATTGCTCTTGGGGTTTGCTACATTGTAGCCCCACACCCCCTGCCTGCTGGGACGTCCCAGGGTTCCAGCTACAGCTGTGGAGTTTCTGATACATCTTGTCTACCACTCTGGGATTTTGCCCACCCCTGTCATTCCAGCTTGTTGTTTCCGAGGTCCCTGCTACAGCTCATTTCGCTATCCAGAGGGGCGCCAGGATCGGCTGTCCCTGGGGGTTTGTAACAGAAGCTCATTTCGCTATCCAGAGGGGCGCCAGGATCGGCTGTCCCTGGGGGTTTGTAACAGAAGCCCCTTCTCCATCCCTCCCGCCAGCTGCATCCACCAGTACCATGTGAAAGAGATGACCAAACTTGCACCACAGCACCCCCTGCAGCCACAGGAGAATCATTGTCACTGCCCTGCCTGGCCAGGAGCCAACAGCCCCCCTGCCGGCTGTGACCACAACTACACCAAAGGGGAAAGTGCAGCTGAGAGAAGGCTGTTACTGATTTTCTGGTTTTGTTTGTTGTTGCTGCCATTGTTGTTGTTTGTCTGCCTTGTTATCCATATACATACTAGTAAAGAACTGTCATTCCTTTTCTCATATCTTTGCCTGAAAGCCCCTTAATTTCAAAGTTATAATAATTTGGAGGGAAGGGGGTCTCATTCTCCACTCCAAGGGAGACACCTGTCTTTCAAACCAAGACAGAAGGGTGCATGAATTGAGATAAGGACCAGGAGAAAACACTCATCAATTACTATGAAAGGAAAACCAGGCTCAACTTAGAGATATTAAGTGAATTTATTACTAACAAAATCAGAGGAGGATAATGAGAAGTAAAACAAGCCCTTAAAAACACCTTTTTCCCCCCACCCTTCCCTCCTTCTCACCATCAGGGCAGGGGACAGGGCGTGGGGGCTTTGGTCAGTTCATCACCTGAGGTTTTCTTCCACAGCTCAGGGAGACAAGTCCTTCCCCTGTGAGACCACGGAGTCCCTCCCACAGGAGACAGTTCTCTGCAGACTTCTCCAATGTTAATCCATCTCAAGAGCAGCAGTCCTCCCAAAACTGCTGCACTGTGAGTCCTTCCCATGAACAGCAGTACCCCACAGACTGCTTGAAGCGTGGGTCACTCTTCCATGGGGTGCAGTCCTTCAAGGACAGGCCACTCCAGCCTGGGAGCAGGGGCCTCCTCTTTCCACAGGGTGTCCTACTGGTTCACAGCCTCCTCTAGGCATTCACCTGCTCCAGCATGGGCTCCTCCTTCATGGGCTGCGGGTGAATCTCTGCATCCCCCATGAACCTCCATGGGCTGCAAGGAAACAGACTGCTTTACCATGATCTTGACCCTGGCCTGAAGAAGAATCTTGGCTCCGGCACCCGGAGCACCTCCTCCCCCTCCTTCTTCACTGACCTTGGTGTCTGCATGTTTTCATCACGTTCTCACTCTGCTCTTCTCTGGCTGGAAAACTACAACTGTGCCAAAACCTTTGTTTTGATTTCTTCTTAAATATGTTATCACAGAGGGGTTAGCACCACCTATAATTGTCCCAGCCTTGGCCAGCAGCATGTCCATCCACAGAGCCACCAGGGATTGGCCCTGCCGGACATGGTGGAAGCTTCTAGCAGCTTCTCATAGAAGCCACCTTTGTGGCTTCCCCACTACCAAGAACCAGGCTGTGCAAAGCCAACATAGACACTGTCTTGGTTTGAAAGACAGATGTCTGCTGGGGGAGAGCAGGGTCCCCCTTGGAATGGACAAATCAAACCCCCTTCCCTCTGGATTATCGCAATTTTTGAAAATTAGAGGAGCTCTCAGGCAAAGATATTGAGGGTAGGAATAGCAGTTCTTTACTGATATATATATAAAACAAAACAAAACAAACAACAACTACTACTGCATTAACAATAAAACAGAACCAGGAACCTTGAGGGTTCTGCCTCACAGACCCCAGGGAAAGTCTGATCTCGTTGCTTTTCTGGAGAGCAGAGTTGGAACAGTGGAAAATCCCGGCTAGTAGATGAGATGAAATCAGAAGTTCTGCGGTGGTAGCTGGGATGGTGACATGTCCCAGCAGGGCNCTTCTTTGGTTTTGGCCAAGTACTCATAAGTACCCAGTAGTTAGTTTCCTAGCAACTTATGGGAAAGAATTCTACATTTAAAAAAAGGAAACAAATCTAACCCCCAACAGACATCCATCTACAAGAAGGGTCAGGAGGATCCAGGAAACTACAGGCCTGTCAGCCTGACCTCAGTGCTGGAAAAGGTTATGGAACAGATTATCTTAGGTGCCATCACACAGTAAGTGCAGGACAACCAGGGCATCAGACCCAGCCAGTATGGCTTTAGGAAAGGCAGTTCCTGCTTGAACAACCTGATCTCCTTTTATGACCAGGTGACCTGCCTAGTGGATGAGGGAAAGCCTAGGAATGTAGGCTACCTAGACTTCTGTCCCGGTTTTGGCCCAGATCAGTGGGAAGGGGCATGGCCAAGACCCTAATGTTATTTGATACCATCTCATGTCATTGCCAGAGGTGGGGAAAGGGACTCTCTTGATTCTGAGAATGGCATTCTTTCTGGGTGAGCAAGCGTTATGGACAGAGTGGTTGTGGTGGGGTGGTGCTGGCTGTGGTTGCATCTCATCAGGTTGGGCTTATTGAGCATTTTGCATGTGAATCACTCTTTTGTGCACTTTTGTTATTAATATTGTTTCCGTTACTGTTTGTTTTCTCATCTCATTGCTGTTTCCAGTAAATTGGTTTTTTCTCAATGTCTGATCTTTGACTTTTGTGCCTCCAACACTCTTCTACGCCCACCTGTGAAGTGGGGAGGGGCAGAAGAGGGGGAGGGAGAGCAAGCAAGCTGCAACATGGTTTGGAGAACTAAATTGGGTAGTACCATTCCTAAACCACAACTTCAGTAAGGCCTCTGACACTGTTTCCCACACCATTCCCTTGGAGAAGTTGGCAGTCTCCATCTTAGACAGGTATATTCTTTGCTGGGTAAAACACTGGCTGGATGGCTGGGCCCAGAGAGTGGTTGTGAATGGTGTTGCATCCAGTTGGCGGCCATTTACTAGTAATGTTCCCCAGGGCTCAGTATTGGGGCCAGTCCTGTTTAATATACTTATGGATGATCTGGATAAAGGGATTGAGTGGGTCCTCAAT
This sequence comes from Nicator chloris, assembly GCA_013400495.1. NCBI lineage: Eukaryota > Metazoa > Chordata > Aves > Passeriformes > Pycnonotidae > Nicator > Nicator chloris. Next base: position 4,216 of record WAAE01013759.1, read on the forward strand.
AAATTTGAAGATGACACCAAGTTGGGTGGGAGTGTTGATCTGCTGGAGGGTAAGAAGGCTCTCCAGAGGGGTCTGAACAGGCTGGATCAATGGGCAGAGGCCAATGGTTTGAGGTTCAATAAGACAAAGTTCCAGGTGTTGCACTTGGATCATACAAACCCCATGCAGTGCTACAGGCTGGGGGAAGAGTGTCTGGAAATCTGCCTGGTAGAAAAGGACATGGGGGTACTGGCTGACATTTGGCTGAGCATGAGCCAGTGTGTGCCCAGGTGGCCAAGAAGGCTAATGACATCCTGTCTTGTATCAGGATTAGTGTGGCCAGCAGGACCAGGAAAGTGAATGTCCCTTTGTACTTGGCTCTGGTGAGGCCATACCTTGAGTAATGTGTCCAGTTCTGGGCCCCTCACTTCAAGAAGGACATTGAGGTGCTGGAGTGAGTCCAAAGAAGGGCAACGAAGCTGGTGATGGATTTGGAGAGTAAGTCATACGAGGAGCAGCTGAGGGAGCTGGAGGTGTTTAGACTGGAGAAAAGGAGGCTCAGGGCAGACCTTATTGCTCTCTATAACTACTTGAAAGGAGGTTGTGGTGAGGTGGGGGTTGGCCTCTTTTCCCTGGCAACTAGAGACAGGACAAGGGGAAACAGCCTCAAGTTGTGCCCAGGTAGGTTCAGATTGGATAATAGGAAAATTTCTGCATTGAAAGAGTGGTTAAGTATTGGAACAGGCTTCCCAGGGAAGTGGTGGAGTCACCATCCCTGGAAGTGTTTTAAAAACAGTAGACATGGCACTCAGTGCTATGGTTTAGTTGACATGACTGTTGTGGTTTGACATTGGCCAAAAACCAGGCACCCACAAAAGCTGCTTACTCATTCTCCCCTGCTACAGATGGGCAGAGGAGAGGAAAATTTAACAAAGGGTTTATGAGTTGAGATAAGGACCGGGAGAAAACACTCCAAGGGCAAAACAGGCTTAACATAGAGATACAAAGGCAGTTTATTACTAACAAAATCAGAGGAGGACAATGAGAAGTAAAATAAGCCCTTAACACCTTTGCCTCCCCCAACCCCTCCTTCCTTCCCACTGACAGCGCAGGGAGATGGGGTAGGGGTTTGGTCAGTTCGTCACTCGAGGTTTTCTTCTGCTTGGCTCAGGGAGAGAAGTCCTTCCCCTGTGAGACCATGGGGTTCCTTCCCATGGGAGACAGTTTTCCGTGAACTTCTCTGCAGGAGAATGGGACATCTGGACAACAGAATCAATATGATTTCAGCAGAAGCCAATTTGTTGTTTGCATTAAACTACAGTTATAGACTCCAGGCTGGTTGTTCACGCGATCATGCATGATTTCATTGGTTGCTCCGTCTTGTTCATTCGCTTTGCACGCACCCTTCAGAGAAATTGATTGGTCCTGGGTTATCACTCTGTGGACCTCTTTTATCTTATTCTTCCAATCCTGGATGTTGTTTCTCAGGCTCTTCTTTCCTTATTTTAGAATGGTTTATGTCTTGGTAACCTTGATGAATTCCTGAGGGCCCTGATAAAAATAACTGCAGGTGGTTTGATAAAAATACAGAGAGTTTGGCTGGTACAAAGAATGGCCTAAGTCATGCAGATACATTGCTACAATTCCCCCTTCTTTTTCTTGCACCAGCCAAACTCTTTTCACTGCATTTTCTGCCAAGCGAATCACCAATTTTATAATGCATGGAATAATACAAAACAAAAATATAATGAAAACTTATATTAACAAAGCTCCTTTTTGTGATATCTTTTAACCATCCAGTGATTCCCCCTCCCTTAAACCATTTATCCAAACTCCAGTCATTACGAGTCAACTTCTTCACGTTATCTTCTAGTTGCTTAAGTTTCCTGTGAATGGATGCAGAACGATCAGAGAGGTTCATGCAACACATGCTCTTAAAATCTTGACTTCCATGATTATGCGCCAACAACAAAAATTTAACAACTGTTCTATTCTACAAAATTACAGGTCTAATACAATCTACATTTACCAATAACCCGCCTAAAGCTACAAATGTGACATTGGCTTGTTTAACCATCTAAGTTTATTCCGCGTAATTAAAGCCTGAGCTGCAACCACCCTAGGTGCTAAAAAGAATGCAAAAACTAATAAAACCAGATCCCCAGAAGTTTGAATTGAAATATGAGTTTTAAAGGATATGAAGAAAATTAGATTTTAGGCTTGAGTTGGAACTAATTAAAGTGGATAATTAAATAAGCCTTGCTAGGAATAGGAGTTAGTTAAAGAAAAATTATTGCCTGTCACTATAATATTTGTGTAGCTGTGTTTGCTAATGAAGAATGAGGGGACTGACGAGTGGACCTTGAAGAACATGGACAATTGAGGGATTAGGACATCTAGAACTGGTATTCAGATGTCACATAAAAGAACTGGAAGTATGCCTAGGCCTTCATTTATCTTATATCCACTGAAAGGTCAAACGGTCAAAACGAGGAAGAGTCATTTTACTTCCTTAGTTGGCAGACCCCCTCCTCAATTAAAGACCACCGACTCAAATCAAAGAACATACTGCACGTGCTTAATGACTATTAATCTAATTTGCATGTGAAGCGGAGAATAGGAGTGGTTAGTATTATGCATATGTATTAGCATTTTGTATATTCAACACTTTAGCAAATAAATGTAGCTTTGTAATTGCTTGTAATCGGAGCGCGTCTTTGGGAACTATCCCACGCTGCTGCCCAGCGCTGCAATAAACATACACTTTCTAACTTCATCGGTTAGAGAGTCTTTTGTCCGCCGTAGTTGGATATCGATACTAGATAGATATTCATTGATTTTATAAATCATTTCTGGGGAGCCAGGTAGGAGGATCTGCTCTCTCTGGCCGAGGAGCCAGTGGGGTGCTGGGACCCCTCGGGCGCCCGCCCGGGACCTTCCTGGGAGAGGGTTCCCTTGCCCTCGCTGACTACCCGGGAAGAAGACCGGACCTGCTGGACCTACGGACAAAAAAGGTATGTTTATAAAAAAGGTATGTTAATAAAAGTGTACCTTTGAGAATAGGCGGTTGGTAAATGGCAAAAGACGTTTTGCGTGCAACAGGTGCCTCAGTGAGTTAGTTTCCGCGGAATTTAGCGTTGGTAAGCTCTGCCCCGGTGGGTAATATCCCAGGGCAGGGGAGCGGCGGCGAGCCAGTGGTTGCGGCTGCGGCCAGCTGTGTCCCCAGCTTGTAGGGGAAGGGGCAGCACAGAGGCTGCGGGTCTTTGGCGCGAGTGAATTCATACCAGAGGAAATCTCGGTTCGCGCGCCGCGCGCCGGAAGTGTGTAAGTGTGTATTGATCCGGATCTTTGTTTGGTAGAGCTTTGTGTGTATTTAGGAGTGTAGTTTAATTTGGTGTTGCATTTGCTGTGACTTGTGGTGGTTTTTTTTTTTGGTTGTGAGTTGTGTTTTTGGAGTGCGTTAGTATTATATTGTATGTGTTTAAATTGTGAAAAGAGTTTAAAATCCGCGCCTGAGTGAGCGAAGAGAATACCTCCTCCCGGGAGGGGCGGAGGGATTTTAAAGCACTCGCATTACGTTTGAATAGGGTGCGGCGAAAGAGACCAGACTGTGTGTGAGTTTTAGTTGTGTGGGTGTGAGTAGTGTTGATTGTGTGTTTCAGCTGTCTTGCGTGCAAAAGAACGCATGCTGTGGAGGGGGACTTTATAATTACACCCAGCACAGCTCCGGGGACTGGCGGAAGGATTTGGGTTTCGTGTTTTTGAGCGGCGTCTCGGGAATTCCGGACGCCCTGACATAAGCAGTGGCAGAGGTATAGTTAAAAGCTGACCGGTGTTTGAGTGAGAATTTTGGGCGTTTGATTGATCACGCCGTATGAGCACCCTTAGACCAAAAATAAAAAGGAGCTTCCCCCTCTTCCTTGTAAGGGTGGTGTGTGGAGTGAGTGCCTTGCTGGGGAAATAGAGCCTCGAGCTCTATTTTAAGACGATGCTGCCATCTTGCGTCAAGAGTTGAAATTGCAGGACCTGGTAGACTAACATTATTATTCCAGAAAGCAGTAGTATATGCCTAGGATTAGTAGATATAGAGACCCTGGTCCAAAAGAGCTTCCTTGTCCGAGGGAAGGTTGTGACTGTACACCGTGGGTAGTGTTTCGTTGTAAAGCTTGTCAAGAGTTGTGGGTAAAGCGAGTATACAGGTGGAGAATACCCCAGAGTGGAATTTGTGATCTTTGTCGTAACAGAGAACAGAAAGCCACCCAGATAGCTATACGAATTTTGTTGGTAACTGGTCGGGTGGAACACAGAAGTAGTAAAATATTTGAGTTGTTGGAGCACAGGATTTCAGGAATCTTACAGAAGCCAGTAGAGATTTGTAAGGTAAAGTGTGCTCAGTATACCTGGGTACCAGACGATTACCAGGTAAAGCTTCGGAGCTGGGATAAGATCAAGAAACGTTGAGAGAAAAAGAGCTTTCAGGATGGGAGCAGGTGAGAATAAGGAGATTCCTAGAAGCACCCCTTTAGGATGTCTTTTGGCACATTGGAAAGAACTGGTAGATTATGGTGGTACAAAGAGAGAGCTTGTTAAATTTTGTACTCAATGGTGGCCACTTTATAGACTTGAAGGGAATTTGAGGTGGCCAATAGTTGGCTCATTAGAATGAGACATTATTGCAGCTGATGTTGTTTCTCAGACAGGAACAGAAGTGGCAGGAAGTTACTTATGCTGATATGTTTTTCACCCTCCGAAATCACCCTGAGTGGCAGAGGGACTGTGGGATTAAACCACCGTCAGACCCCTTGGTATTGGCTCTTGAAAAGGATAATAAAGCTAACAGGGAAAAGCCTAAGCATTGTTGTAGTGCATGATCAATAAACCAGAGATGCACGAACCCCGAAAAGGTATACCCAAATGAGGTTTTGGACGGAGAACTAGCAGGTCTACCTAGACCACCTGCCAGGAGGCAGGTAAGAAGGGGAACAGTAGAGGAATCAAGTTCAGAGGGACCATCAACTCCAACCTTACCTAGACCACCTGCCAGGAGGCAGGTAAGAAGGGGAACAGTAGAGGAATCAAGTTCAGAGGGACCATCAACCCCGGCTTCAACCCCCTCCTCATCTCCCATTTCATCCCCGGTTTCACCTTCCTTTGACAAGACAGTGATTGAGGCAAAAGTTTCCCCACCAACCCCTGAGCCTCAGGAACCCACAAAGTTATTCCCACCATTACCTAGCAGTGATAGTGAACCGGAGGGACTCCCCTCCCCACAGGGTCCTGTAGCATCAAGGACCCAGAAGCAAGCTAAGGTCATAATTGCACCCCTGAGGGAAGCACCAGGCCCAATAGAAGGGACAAAGATGTTAGTGAATGTCCCATTTTTCATGACAGATTTAGATGCCTGGGGAAAGGTTGCTAAGGATTATAGGAAGGATCCAATAGGTGTAGCTAAGAAAATGAAGTTCATGATAAAGCAGCACTGACCCGATTGGGCCGACTTGCAACTGTTGCTTGATGCTTTAACAGAGACAGAGAAGCAGTTAGTCCTGAAAGTGGCTAAGGACTTGGCTGAGGATGATTGTAGAACAACACAAGAAGATGTTAAGGAAGTATTTCCCCTTCAAGATCCAGATTGGAACCCTAATGACCCAGAGGATTACCAACGGCTATGGAAATACCAGGACTTAATAGTAAAAGGGGTGGAAAGAGCAATCCCTAAGATCATCAATTGGTCAGCCCTATATGCTATAAAACAGGGTCCTTCTCAAACACCTTCTGAATTTTTAGATGAGTTGCGAGATGCAATGCGCCAGCATACCACCATGAACCCCAGATCGGATGAAGGGATACAACAATTGGTAAATTTGTT
>WAAE01013760.1:0-95767 GCA_013400495.1 Nicator chloris
AAAAAAAAAATACTGTTAAGGAAGAAATAAAATAAGGAAGGAATTAGCCCAAAATTACAAGTTATATACAGCTTAAAAGAAATTCCATGAGGAAAAGAAACAATTCTTTTATTATTTTCAGTTGGCCCCCGTGGGAATAATTTAAAGGCCAAGTGCCTGGGCAGGGCTGTGCTGCAGCCTCTGGAGTGGGGATGGGATGGGACAGGAGGGGACAGGGCTGTCCCTCTCCTCTGCAGAGCCGGGATTCCTCCGGCAGGGTCGGCTCTCGGGCTCCGCCTGCCCAGGAGCTTTGTGCAAATACATGAAGCAGCTCGGTCACACCGCCTGGTGCTCTCAGAGCCTTGGGCACTTTCACAGGATGTTGTGGAAAACCAAAAAGGGGAGGGTAAATTTTCTTGGGAAACACACTGGTGCTGCTAATTTACCTTTTGTTCCCTCTGTACCAAAGACACCCTGGATGCTTTCCCGTGGGGGCGCTCTGAGGCTCCCCAAAATCAGCCTCACGTGTGCTCTTGGGTGCAAAGCTGACTTGCACAGGTGTCACACCCAGCTCTGACTCTGCTTTGCTCAGGGAGCTGGTTCCGTTGTTTTGGCCTGCTGGAATGAGGCTTCCCACACTGGACTGGCTTAGAACCCTCCATCTGCCCTTTCCCATGGCTTTCCCAACCATTCCATAAAGGAAGGTCATCTCCAAATTCCCCGCTCCAACAGCAGATGGGAATTGCAGTGGAGGACAACACAAAGCCCACAGGATTTGTGGAGGCTGCTGTACATCAGTAGAGAAGATGAGGTTTTGAAGTGATTAGAAATCACTCATAAAATCTCTGTGAGAAATCACAGAGTCAGAGAGACAACTGGATTCTTATCTCTGTGCTCCGCACCCCTCAGGCTGCTGGAGTGTGGAAATGTTCACCTTTCTACTTAAATTACAGGCCAAGCAGCAGTGTGTGGAGCAGAAGGAAAAGCAGGCCAAAACAACGGTGTGAATCAGAGATCTGTGCCACAGATACCACCAGCACGGAGTGATGTCACCCTGAAAGCCCCGGGGGGTGACACACGAGCAGATGTGTCCGAGCTGCCCCGCTGAGGCCAGACTTGCCCAGCACACATTTCCTTATGCACAGCCAGGGAAGGCTTTACCCTGTGACCTCTGTGCTTGGGGAAATCCAAGCATTTCCTGGAAGGAGCTCCACCACCCTGGCTCTGTCCCAGGCACTCCCAGCCCGTGCTGGGCTCGCAGGTACCAGGAGGGGCAGGGAGCTCTCCCAGCCTGGCTCAGGGCACAGCCGACCATCCGTGTCCCTGTGACACATCTGTCACCCCAACCTCAGCACTGTTCCAGGCTGGAGATGTCTCAGCTGGGAGCTGCATGTGGCTCATGATGACTGCAGGCAGCGTGGCCTCACCTTGGAGGAGCTTTGCACTGTGCCAGTGCAAAGGAACAAAGGACGGTGTTTCTGTGGGAGTGGAGAATTCTGAATTTTTTGGGAGGGTCAGTTAAATAGGTTGAATTTGCCTTTCCCTGGCATAGCTCCAGTGGCTGTGTCAGAATTGCATCAGGGACAGGTCACAGCTGGCTCTCTTCCCTTGGTGCTTCACCATTCAGCTGGATGGGAAGGAAATGCTGCCGTGTGGTTCCAAGCTGTCATTCCTGCTCAGGCTGGGCTGCCTCGGTGACACTGGTTTGGAAGGTTGGAGGGGCCAATCTTTGATTGCACTGTTGCAATTCGTGTCTTGCTCATGCTGTTCCTACAGGCTGTGAAATCCTGGGGCTGCTTCAGGGTTATCCAGTTTGGGAGAGGTTCATTCTGATAAATTAGAAAGGAAAACTCTGGAGAGATAAAAATGCAGGACGTGTAGGTCGGACGCGACAGGTTTCCTTCTCAGCCCAAAGTCCAGACGACTCCCTGAGGCCCTCTCATCCATCTTCTGCTGGCTGGGATTTTGCTGGGATGGCTGCAGCACCACCGCCGCCTCGCCTGGGCTCCAGCCAGTGCCTTGTGGAGCTCTCAGAGGTGGTTGATGGGGTTAAAGGTCCCCGACTCCGAAGCTGCTCCTGCCATGTCCAGCCAAGCCCCCAGAGAGTTCTGGGAGGACGCGTGGAGGGGAGCGTTCTCAGACAGGGACAGCATCATTGCATAAGCCTGGGGGAGAGAGGGATGCCAGGACACGAGTGAGAACACAGGCTGGAGGAACACCCTGTGTAAAAGCCAGCACCACCTAACCCTGCCCACCTGGGCCAGCAGCATCCTCTGTGCTGGGCTAAATTCACATCCAAGCTCTGGGATGGCGCCTACCACCCAAAATACCAGATTTGTCATGGTTTATAGGGACAGTGAAGGGAACACCGTCATTCCCACTGGTTTTCACAGGACCAAACTCATCCTGCGCTCTCTGTGCTCAGTCACAAACCTCCACATGATTTCAGACTCTCCTCCCAGGGGAAAGCAGCTGTTACTGGGGCTTGTTCTTAAAAAAAGCACATCCCCAGACAATCCAGTGGCTCAGTGAGGCTGGGCTGGGGCAGCAGTGCCCTGGGAATGGGGCAGCGATGCCCAGGGGGATGTGGTGAGCAGCTGCTCATCCTGACTCAGTGCCTGGCATGGGCCCACTGGTGATGCCAGTGTGGATATTTAGGGCTGTGGAATTCTCCTTGGCATGAGCTGTGTGGTTGGGGTGGGTTTGTTGCTGCAGTGAAACCCTTAAATGTGTCTGCTGAGAGAAACGCAGAGAGTTTGTCCTCTAACAAACTGCTGTTTCCTTGTGGCCTGGCTGCTCTCCCTCCACCAGGACAAAAGGTTTGTCTCACACATCCCTCTGTGCACTTTCTAAGCCCACACGAGTGATGGGAGGGCTTAGGCAAATGATAACCTCATACAGCAGAGGGGAAAACCAATGTCATTGTCACCCATGGCCTGAGAAAGAGGAGGACACAGGGAAGAGGTACCAGGGAAGAGGTAGAGTTTTGTGGTTTTGTGGACACACACACACACTTAATTGCTTAAAACTAAGCCAAAGGAGTGCTGTGCTGCTCATATTAAGGTTTTATATTACTGCCAAAAGATGGGTCAAATTATTAAAGTTGCTTACTGTGATTCAGTGTTGTGATTCAAGTGTAAAACAGAGTGAAAAACCAAAAATACCTTCCCTCAACCAAGCACAGGCTGTAGCAGGGTGGTACATTGGAAAAGAGCAAGCTGATCCCAAAGAGTTAGTACATTTGGGATGTTAGTGACAGGACACAGGGAAGAGTCAGGCAAGTGGCTTGTGTTTAAATGGGTGTCACCCTAAAAAATCACTGTGCTCTCTCTTCCAGCAGTCCCTCTCTGGCCTCACTACTGGCACCCACTATGAAGGAGGACGAAAATGTCCAAAGTTTTGGATGATGCTAATTCAAAAATCATGTTCTGCGTGGTGGCTGCACTAAGCTCCTGCTCTGCTGGACATTTGAAATAGATTTTGGGGTAAATTCTGTTGGTTGAGGGTCGGAAAGGGCCTCTGAGGTGAGAGCTGTGCTCATCCCCCACCAGGGGCTGTGTCCTCTCTCCAGCCCAGCCTGCTGAGGTAACTTCACTGAGCAGTTCTTTTGTGAGAATCCTCGTGGAGGGATCGAGAGATCAACCCCATAACCCCAGACTGGATATTTTGGTTAATGAAAGAGCAGAAAGCACACACAGACCCTTCCCAAACCTCCAGATCTCTTTCAGAACTCCAGTTATTCTGAGATGCCATTTTGATGGTTTTTGGTAGGTCTAAAATGGTCTGGCTCACAGGGCTGGGGTTTTTCTCTTCCAATTTCTGGTTTACTTTTAGAAATCAAGGAAATAAACAAGGATACCCTCTAGACACTCTGGGTTGCAAGTCCTGGATGTATAAGTGTCTTTCACACCTGTTTTAATCAAACCCAAGGGCACTTTGTTTTTTCTGCAGACCAAACCTCAGTGGTCACCTACAGAAGAGCCACCCCAAAGTATAAATAAATAAGGACTTATAAAAACATTTATACAGACAGATAAAAACACACAGATGCCTCTCTCTTCCTGTATAGCCCCGTTCTCACTGCACAGGCTGAGATAAATCCACCTAAAAGTGATGTCTGCTCCCCTCCTCCTCTATTCCAATTCAGTTGCAACAAGACACATTTGTGTGTGCGTTAGAATTCCTGCTGGAAAGGGGGAATAACCTTCTGGAAGGGTAAAATAACCCTGGGCTGGAGGAGGCCAGCTGCTCCCTAATCCTGCTGTACATGCTGGCGGCAAGCTAGGAAAACGTTCTGGATATACCCACCTGGTTTTTAGCCTGCCTGTACAGAGTCTGTTTTATTGCCTCAGAGTCTAAGGTGGAATTAAACACATCTTTAACTTCAAATGCTTCCTCGGCTGCTTTGCGGAGATCCAGCCCCTTCCCAAAATTCGGCATCTGCTCCAAATCTAACAGGGCGGCTTCGTCCTCCTCAATACACCTGTACCAATGACCAGGGGAAGGGGTGACCTGTGTTAGCTCTCTGGTAGCTCTCTGGTAGCTCTGGCCCAGAGCCTGCATGCACCACCCACGGGGGCTCACGAGCCACATGCGTGAAGGGATGGACAGACGGACACGGACACGACACGGGATGGGAGGAGTGAGGAAGAAGTGGAAAGCAACAAGCAGCAGGTTCTGTCTGAGGTTCTGCACCAAAACCAGAGGTGCTTTTGAGCTGGGTAAGGCATCACTCAATGTTGTGTGACTTGTGAATTCCCCCAGAAACTGGGGCAAACTGCAGCAAAAAGAGAGCTGAGCCTGTGCTGTGTGCAGCAATCTTTCATTTTGAAGGTGTTTAGACATGGCTTGACCTTGGGGCGAAAATCCTTCACTTCTTATAGAATAATGGAATCTGGTTTGGGTTGTGAGGGACCCTAAAGATCGTCACATTTCACCCTCTGCCATGGGCAGGGACACCTTCCACTATCTCAGCTTGATCCAAGCCCCATCCAACCTGGCCTTGGACACTTCCAGGGATGGGGCAGCCACAGCTTCTCTGGGCACCCTGTGCCAGGGCCACCACACCCTCACAGGGAAGTATTTTCCCTGAAGATCAAACCTATATATCTCCTCTTTCAGTTTAAATCTACTCCCCCTTGTCATGTCACTCCAGCCCCTTGGAAAGAGTCTCCCTTCATATTTCCTGTGGCTTCCTTCAGGCACTGGAAGGTCACCTCGGAGCCTTCTCTCCTCCATGCTGAACAATCCCAGTTCCCTCAGCCTTTCCTCCCAGCAGAGCTGCTCCATCCCTCTGATCATCCTGGGGCCTGCTCTGGACTCTCTCCAGCAGCTCCACATTCTTCCTGTGCTGGAACCCCAGGGCTGGAGGCAGCTCTGCAGGTGGGTCTCACCTGGGCAGGGCAGAGGGGCAGAATCCCCTTTTGCCAGAGCTCTTAGAACTCCACCTGAAGCCAAGAATATTTTGCTACAACTCAACTACAATTTGCCAACAATATTTTGCCATAGCAGCACCGAAGGCATTGCACAGACGCCTCTTCCCTTGGCCTGACCAGATCTGCTGAGCTGTGGTACCCTGAAAACTCTGGGTTTTGTGTCTGTTCTCCTGCTCCAGGCTCCTCAAGCCTTGGACATCATTCCACACTCTCCTTGCAGTCCACTTGTCTCGTGTCCCCCACCGTGGTGAAATGGAATTTGGAGTGAAGGTTTGAATCAAACCTGAGGCATGGCATGGCTTGGAGAACAAACCCACAGCACTCACAATGCACCACGGACACGGGCAGGGGGCTGAGCCCCCCGGGAATGGCCCCCTCACCTTCGGGTGTGGTCAAAGCTCATGGTGAGAGACGTGGGCTCCTCATCCTCCTCATCCTCGAATGCTCCCCGGGGCTCCGCCGTGGGCGACGCCGTCTCGTCCTGGGACTTCCCAGTCAGGCTGTCATCATCTTCCTCTTCCAGTTCTTCATCCTCATCGTCCACATCTTCTGTCTTCTCGTTTGCCAATCCGTGGGAATGGGAGTTGCCATCAATATCCTGGATTTCTGGCCTGAAATTTCGGCAGGCAGGAGAAGAAGAAGAAGAAAGAAAAGGAAAAGAAAAGGTGGCGTTTAAGTCAGGTATTCCCACTGGAATGCAAGACTTTGGTAATGTTATGCACAGATATGAACACAGAAACACATTTATATACACGTATATATTGTTTAAAATGTAACGAAGAAGAAAACCAATGTGCTTCAGGCATTTAAACATCACCCCTCACTGTTCCTAAGGGCTGATGAACATGTTGAGAATACGCCAACCCCAAGGCTTTTTTGAGCTACAAACTTGTGTAGCCTGATTTAAATGTTGGTTTTTCATCTCTTAAAATTAACATTTGTGGACAAGCAGCCTTCCTCCTTCACTGGGCTCTGTCCTCCAACAATTCCCCTTCGAGCAATCAGCAGGAGGAAGTTTCTGCCAGCCAGCCTGAATTCCCTCTTGTATTACTCTGCTGTTCACGCCTGTCCTGTCAGCAGATGATTTTATTTCCTTGCCTACCTTTTATCTGCTAAAGCCGACGCTTGATTCATCTCGCTATTTGCAATAAAATTTCTGATTTCTGAGAAATAGGAATCCTCTTTTTCATCTAAAAGTGCATGGTTGTCTGATTCCGAGTTGGGGGAGGAGGCGCTGGTCCCGAGGTGGTTGGTGATGACTCCGGAGTGCTGGCTCACTGCAGGAGCAAGGAGGGACAAGAGGAGAGACAACAGGAGACTCCATCAGGTGTTGGCAAGGCCATGGTTATGAGGAAACATAAAGTAAGTATGTTCTCAACAGCCCTCTCACGTTATATTCATGATTAAATACTCAAGAGGAAAGTCATGGGGCAGAGATCCCAAAGGAAGATTGTGCTTTCCAGACCAAAATACAGGTGATATTTAGCATTTATGGACAATACACACAATTTAAGAACCATTGCAGAGCTGTTTGCCTATAACTTTTCCATAATACTTTTTTTTTTACCCATGCTGGGAAATCACTTACTTGGCTTCATCACAGGAATTCCTTCCTTTCGTTTTTTACGTTATAACAAAGCCCATTTATCTCCTTGAGCTTCCAAAAAACCCTACAAACAACCCTACAAACTCATCCTTAGGGGACAGTGCATTCCAGCGAGGCTTCCCAAGGGCCAGGCCGTGGAGTCTCGTCCCTCCAGTGATCCCCAGCAGATCCACAGAGTCCTTCCCTACCTGGAACGTTCTCGTGCTCGTGCTTCTTCAGGTGCCTGTCGAGGTTGGTCTGCTGCCCGAAGCACCTGTTGCACAGGTGGCACTTGAATGGCTTCTCCTTGTTGTGGATGTTCCGCACGTGCCGCTGCAGGTTGGAGGAGATGCTGAATGACCTGTCACAGTATTTACACCTGCAAAACAGCAGCAAATGCCAAAGCGTGCAACGTGAGGGGAAGAAAAAACCCAACGAAACCCAAACAACAACAACAGCAACGCCCCAAAAAACCCAAACAAAAAACCAAACCAAACAAAAAACCCGAACAAACAAAAAAAACACCCAAAGCAAAAAAAAAAAAAAAAAAACCCAAAAAACAAAAAGGGAGAAAAATCTGACAATCAAAACCCCAGGAAATCTTGGGCTATAAATCTTAACCCAGCTGAAGGAAGCACGAAGCATTAATCATCCCAGACAAATCTGATATTATTGTTACTCAAGGAGCACAAAGAAAGGATTAGGATTAATTAGGAAGTGAGTCCTCCAAACAAGAGTTTGAAATGAAGTAATTATTTTTCCATGCATGGATGTAGGAATGAGAGAGGTGGATTTATTCCTTCCACTTTTTTTGAGGGGAATTAGGTGAAATATGGCTGTGGAGGGAGGACAAGGAAGACAGAAGAAGAAAGAAGGGAGGTGAAATGTATAAAATAGTTATTAACTGGCAAATCCCTGCATGACACTTAGCTGGACACACAGAAAATTCTGGCTTTATTTGTGAAATTCCTTGTGGTACTGGACATGCAGGGACTACAGCATGGCTTTAAAGGTAATTATAACTATTATACCAAAACAACTCCCAAGAAATCCACCATCCTTTCCAAACGGTAAGATTTACTCCTAGGGGTGAATATGTGGTTTATGATGAAAAGCTGGAATGCAAGGAGCCAAGCCAGGATGTTCAGGGGAGCTGCTGAGTGAAGAAATGTTCCCCCTCTGAGCTCAGTCTCTGCAGGACCCACGGCAGACGGGCTGGGGGCTTGTTCAAAGCCATCACCCCCTTTCCTGGGTTTAGATTCCCCCAAAATAAATTGGAATTGCTCAAGGTGGTGTTGTGAGAGCTCAGCCCGAGCTCCCGGCGCAGCGCGGGAGCCAACGATGGACTGAAGGTGGCAGCTCCGAGCTGCGGTGGAGGGTTTGGGTCTAAAACTCCCGAAAACCTCATTCCTGCCCGAATCTGCCGAATCCCTGGTTACATCTCGCTTTAAACATGTCCCCTGAACCTCAGCAAAGCTGCTCCCCCACGGCTCTGCTTCCAAAACCCACGAGCAGCAGAATCTGTCTCTGCTGCAGAGCTCCGCAAATCCTGGACACTTCCAAAACTCAAACGCTTCCCGAGCCCTTGTCTTCCCAGAACAAATCTGCTCCAGCAGGGCTGCTGTGAGCTCCTCAAACCCACAGCAACATCTGCCCCACGGAGCTGAGCTACTCCTCGATGGGAATCCTGGAATCCCAGAATGGTTTTGGGACTCCAAACCCCGTCCAGTGCCAACACCTGCTGTGGGCAGGGACATCTTCCTCTATGCCAGGGTGCTCCAAGTGCTGTCCAGCCTGGCCTTGGACACTCCCAGGGACGGGGAAACCTGTGCCAGGGCCTCTGCAGCACTCCAAGACATGGAGATGGAGGTTTTGGAAATATCAGTAGCTCCTGATGTGCACAGACTCGCCCCGTGCCTGCCTCACTCAAAGATGGAACTGGATTTCCCTGGACACAGAGGACATGGGGTTCTTCCCTACAGACACAACAGGTTCAGCTGTGAGTGGAAAAGGTCCTCACTGTGAACCCCCCCCCACCCCGATTCCAGATGTGCTCCAGCTGTGATTTTTATTCAGTCTCTAAAAATAAATCGATATTATTTTTGGAAAAAGCAGGGATACATTTATGAAACACTCTCTCTCGCTGAATGTTTATGGATTCCATGTCCACCTCCGAGTTTCCTACTGCTAAATCTCCAACAAGCATAAAGATATTTCAAATAATGGGCCTTTATTAGGATTAACCAAGGCAGAGAGCAAAGTCCCCTTTTAAACCACAGGATATCCAGACTTCTAAAGTCTTTAGTTTTCCCTTCATTTTTTTTTTCAAAAACTCCCAAATAACTCTAGAGAACAAGAAGATATTTGAACATCAGCAAGAACAATCACAGCTTCTATGTATGTATTTATGTATGTATATATTATGGAGAGTAAAACTCGGATTTCCAGCACCAAGGAATTTGCTCTCAGATTCCTGTTCAGCACTCCAGCAAACTGCAATATCCAAACCCGCCAATATCCCAACCTGCCAATATCCCAATATTCCTGCTATTCCATGGGATTTTCATGAGTGGTTTTGTCCAGCTTAGACCAGGAGCCCCCTTCTCATCCTTGCTGATGCCAGGAGTTTTCTCTCCCTTCCTGTCCTCACCAGCTCCTAAAAACCACTTTTTTTGTGTGTCCCAGTGCCTGGCACAGGGAATACCTGGCACAGGGGATACTTGGCACAGTGGGCATCAGGATAACCCATGTTCCTAGCCTGGCTGTCCCTGCCATCACCTCCAGGAGCAGCTCCAGACATTTAAAGGCAGCTCTCACACGCCCAAGGCAGGAACGACCCGACCTCCTCCACGTCCATTTATTTGGATGTTCAGGAAGCCTTTGAAAAGCTCCCTGTGACAGGTCCTCATCCTAACCATGAGCTATGTGGATCCAGGGTCGGGAATGGGGAGGGATAAAGAGCTTGTTAAAAAAATAGGAACCAGAGGGGCACTGGGAAGGAGCAGGGAATGCCTGGGAGCAAAGGGATGAGGGAGATGTCCGGTGTTATTTGTGGTCCCAGAGGGGTCAGTGCTGGGAGCTCTGCTGGTTTTAATCTAAATAAATGGCCCAGGCAGAGGAACCAGCTTAAATTCAGGGAAAGGGGTGGACAGTGAGGGAGGAGAAGAATAAAACTCAAAGGCAGCGGTGTTTGCTTTGCAAACAGCCTGACAAAGCTTCTCCCTTATCAGCTTAAAGGGCAGAAAACATCCAAAGGGACAGCAAGGGAGGGAGCCAGGGCTGGAGCTGGGGAGCTCTGACAGGAAATCCTGGGAGCTGGAGGAGCTCCGGTAC
This sequence comes from Nicator chloris, assembly GCA_013400495.1. Classification (NCBI taxonomy): domain Eukaryota; kingdom Metazoa; phylum Chordata; class Aves; order Passeriformes; family Pycnonotidae; genus Nicator; species Nicator chloris. Next base: position 10,333 of record WAAE01013760.1, read on the forward strand.
CTGGGACAACAAGAGAAAGCAGGGAGCAAACCCTGGGAATGCGGGGAGGAGTTCCTGAGTCCCTCTCACCAAGTTTTGCACTGATCAGTGTGAGCTGGACAGGCAGAATTGCAGGAAAAAACCAAAAAACACGTGGACAGCAAATCCCCCTCCGAGTGACTCCTCAGCCTCAAGTGCATTTATAGCAAGGGTGAGCTCAGGCTGCATTTTGAAAACCAGAAAATGAGAAATATCTTCAATATTTATTGAACTACGTGCAATTTAAATGACATGGTAGATATCAGCTGTGGCTGTGAGCTCCAGCTTAATGCAGATAACAGGACACGAGGCCCCCAGGGCCTTTTTATCACTGAATTCTGAAATACATAGTCCTGAATTTCAGGTTTGGTGCAGAAAAAGGAAAAAAGAGTGAAAAGAAACATGTTGAATTTCACTGTAGGGCACAGGGGCTCGGAGTGTTTTCAAATAACTCAATTTTTAGGGAGTTCATCACCAGATATTTCTCACTCTTCTAAAACATTTTCTCGTCATAAAAGCAATTTGCCTCCTTATCGCTCATGTGCTATTAATTCCTACTTTATACATAATTAAACATTTAAGAAGTTTGAGTGATTTCATAGTCTCCCCCAAAAAACTCCAAAAAACCCATCACTTAATCACTGACCATCAGGAATCAAACCCAAACCACCTTATTTTCTGGCCTGTTCCCTTTCAGAACATAATAATTAATATTTAGATTAATATTTAAATTATTTTACGTAAAAATATTTTTATATAGAAACAAGGTAAAAAAAAATTAAACCATCAAAAGCAAAGTTACAAAGGAGACAACACTAAAACACTGAGAAGTCAGCAACCTCCTTTTACCTGCCTGAAGTCAGCACTTAAAAACCAAGCTTTCAAAACAAGTCTGGCTGCCAAAGCTGCAAATCTCAGTTCTCTGAGAGGAAAAGCAAATCAATGATAATTAAAGCTCGCCTGCAAACGCAGCCCCGGCTCTCCGGAGTGCTGTTAGAATGCAACATTGTCCAGGAGTCAGACCTCTAAAAAACCCACACAGGCTATTTTCTGGGAGAAGACCAGATCAAATAAATCTTTATTTTCCTAACCTTTGTTAAGTTGCAAGTCTCCTTTTTTGGAAGAAAACCGAACTAACGATCTCGGAATAATCGGGAGCGAGCGTTGCAGTGGACAGGGAACACACAGGGCCCGTTCAGGCATATCAAATAACACAACCCCAAACATCACTGCAGGGAATGGGTCCAAAATATATGTCTGCTTGGGGGGGATGGGCTTGGTGTATTTTTAATTTACCTAATGTCTACACTAAAAATGCTGGATGGGAAATAAATGTGATTCTCAGAGTAGCAGGGATTACAACGTAGGAGAGTCAATTCTTAGGTTAAACTGAGCATAAAAATGTGATGTATTTGACCACATGGCCTTTTGCTGCTCATAAATGTGTGTTGCTCTTTATTTAATAACTGCTCCATTTGCTTTGTTGTGAACTTATGGCTGTGTATGAAATGCTGCAGTATGAGCTACCCAAAACGAAACGGAATTGTTACCATTGTTTGACAACCTGCAAAATGCTCCCTCACATCATGGCAAACACAAGGCTTGATTTGCAGCAAGCTCTTGATTCATCATTCCTTCAGGTTTGCTCATTTCTGGACCTCATTCTAACAAAAAAAGGGCATTTTTTTCCCTGAGTTTTTTGAAACTGCTTGTAATGAGCTGGGAGAAAATGCTGGGGGGAAAGATTTCCATGAGAAATAGTTATTTATATACCTAGGCACACACATTACGTATATTTTCTTGTGAGTTTTATTCAGATTTAAAGGCCTGACTTGGGCAGGAGCCACAGAACCCACTGGGCTGGGAAACTATCCCTGTGCACACTGAAGAATAAAATCACATCACCTTGTCCACAGCTAACAGAAAATAGTTCAGCCTTCTACCTTAAACACTCACAAACGTGTGAGACTCTGTGTGAATCCCCCCCCTCCCAGCTCTCCCTTTAAACTCCATGATTTGAGCTCAGACACTACCAAAATTCAGTTTTAAGGCAGGTAAATAGACAGGATTTTTCTTGCCCTTGTTTTTTTGATCCCCTATCCCAGGCACCTCTGACGTGCATTAAGAAAAGAAAAAAAAAACCCAAAACCCCAGCTAGCCCCAGCAGTGAAGGTCCTGGCAAGCCCTTCAAACCAGCCTGAATTTCAGAGCCATTCAGCACCTTCATCTGTCCTTGAGATGAATGGTTAACGTGAGTGTGAAACAACACTGCAAATCAGAGCCCTCATTTGCCAGCATACATCTAAATATAAGTTAAGTGTCTATCTTCGGCCTGCCAAGCCTGATTATTTTTGGCTGGTACACATAATATACAACCCTATGAATCACTCTGTGTAATGCTCCAGGCCTGTGGTATTCTGCTGGCACAGCTTTATAGAGGGGAGGGGGGGGAAATACCGGAGTGGTGAGTGAGGAGTGTTTGGGAAAGGGTTTTTTATGGGGGACAACTTCACCTGTAAGGCTGCTCCCCAGTGTGTGTCCGCAGATGCCTCGTCAGGTTGGCTGAGCGTGGGAAGATCTTGCCACAGTACCTGGGCAGGGAGAGTCAAAAGAAACCATCAGGATAGCCCATGGATGCCACAGCACAATCTGCACCCCTCATTCTTCATCAGAAGAGCCCACGGATGCCACAGCACAATCTGCACCCCTCATTCTCCATCAGGAGAGCCCACGGATGCCACAGCAGAACCTGCACCCCTCATTCTCCATCAGGAGAGCCCACGAATGCCACAGCAGAACCTGCACCCCTCATTCTCCATCAGGAGAGCCCACGAATGCCACAGCAGAACCTGCACCCCTCATCCTCCATCAGGAGAGCCCANCCCAAAATCCCTTCATGCTCTCGCATCTGAGCCGGGCGATGGGGAGGGCAGATCTCCCAGCCCAGGGTTACAGGGGTCACTGTGCTGACATCACACCACCAGGAGCAGCTGAGGGAGCTGGGAGGGCTCAGCCTGGAGGAAAGGGAGCTCAGGAAGAACCTTCTCACTCCTACAACTCCCTGACAGGAGGGTGCAGCCAGGTGGGGTCAGGCTCTGCTCCCACGGAATGAGGGACAGGACAATAGGAAACAGCCTCAAGTTGCACTAGAGGAGGTTTAGGGTGGATATTTGGATTTTTTTTTTCACAGAGAGGCTTGTCAGGCATTGGAATGGGATGTCCAGGGTGGTGGTGGAGTCACTATCCCTGGAAGTGTTCAAAAGAAGTGTGGACAAGGCACTTGAAGACAAGGTTTAACTACAGCATTCCTGCATCAGGGTACAGAGGGTTTAATCACTGCCTGGGCAGATTGGCACTTGAGATGTTTCTGCATCTCCTTTATAGCCCTGTTGATGTGCTCATCATACGGAATCTGCTCTTTCATCCCTGGAATTCACAGAATTTTCTCTAGATAAAGGCTGCAGCACCGTGCTATGGCTTAGGAGGCTGATAGGCTGCTTAGAGCAAGGAAATGCAGCCATAGAAAATTAATAAAGGAAGGATTTGTGTTCCCAAATAAATCCAGTTCACGGTAAAATCAAAAAGGTATAAATAAAAATACTAATTGGGAAATAAAGACCTCAGAATGAGGGGCTGTGCTCTGTAACTATGAAACCTATTGCAGGAGGAAGCTATGTTAGACTTCCTTATTTCAGAGACCTTCAGCTGTCCTGAGGATGAACAGTTAATGTGAGTGTTCCCTAGCAATGGCAGTCCAAATGTTACCTTGAGAGTGTGCATCTAAAATGTAAGTTGAATCCTTTTTGTAAGTAGAAACCTCAAATTTCTAAACAGTCAACTGAAATCTGTGCCCTCAGCTCTTGTGGCAAAGTTGAACTTAAGAGACACAAGAACCAAAGTTTGTACCCACTTTCTGCACCCAAAAAATCCCCTCATCTGGAGCCACCACGAGAACCTTGAGGTAAAACTCTGATAGCAGACAGAGGTTCATTATTACACACTCTTGGTCTGCTCCAATTTGGAGCTGGATGGGTAGGTGAGGAGTTCTGTGGATAGAACTGTTTGAAACAGTTGTTTCCTGCATGCCATTTTTTAGAATTCAATCATTTTTCCATAGCTGAGGTTGGATATAGCCGGGACTGGCATTGGGAACAGCGGCGTTCGCCGCCGCACGCCGGAGACTTGGCCTGGGGACTTGGGTTTGCTTGAGAATCTCCAGATCCGCTCCCAAGGTTATTAAAAATTACAAAGCAAACAGAAGATGCTGATTCCCTACCAGACAAAACAAGCTATTTCAGAGGGAATTAGTCATCCCAGCTCTGCTCTAATTCCGCCGCTCCTTGTTTTCCCTCCTGGCGGAGATGTCGGCGCGGAGCTGCTCCGCTCCGTGCTGCTGCCCAGTGCAGCTCCCCAGCTGGGATGGCACATCCTGGGGTATTTCCACATCCCGGGATGTTTCCACAGCCTGGGGCTCGGTGTGGATGCCGTGGGATGCCCGGCTCACCTGCACGTGTAGCGCTCCTTGCCCTTGCGCAGGATGGGGTCGGAGAGCGTGGGCGGCGGCGATCGGAAGTTGAAGGGGTGGTGGGGAAGGGGCTGCAGGGAGGAGCCAGAGTCGGCCTTCATGGCTGCAAAGCTCTCCAGTTTCTCCGTCATCGTCTCGATGGCCGACATCTGCAAGGACAAGGAGATAGCTGCTGTCAGAAAAATCCCTGGGAAGGGCGAGATCTGATGGACGAAACACAAGTTTTGGTCGGGCAAAGCCTCCTGCTGGAGTTGGGTCTTTTGGAAGTTGGAGGTACAGTGGGAAATGGAGACACTGAATCCATTCAGGAATGACAGGAGTAGTGTGCTGGTCATGGAGAAAGCAGGAAAGGCACAGCTGGCAGAGCCAGGCATTTAGGTCCCAGAAATGAACACTTGTTCACTTTCTGCAGTGTGTGTGTGCTCACCTTCAGCACTTCGGATCAAAAATTATCTCAGAATACACCTGAAACATCCATTTATACTGAAACTAAACACCATGGTCAGATGCTGGAGGTAGAACTCAGTACCCAAGCCCAACCCAAAGTCTTGGGAAGAGGGAGGTCTGATGTCTCTTACAGCATCCTGGGGGCTCAGAGCGACAGGGCAGTGAGTGGTGGGTGGGCAGGCAGGGACACAACCCCAGGAGAGGGGGAACAGGGAAGTTTTGGGCCCAAAGCAGGAGAATCCTGTCCAAAGTGGAGTGTGAGGGATGTCCAATGGCTGCTCAGGGAGCTGAGAGAGGAGAGGCTGAGGCTGGAGGGGTGAAGAGGGAGCAGCTGGGAAGAGGAGGAGTTGGGATCAGGCTCAGGATGGAGTGGGCCCACAGGGAGCTTGCCTGGTGAAGAGGCCAACTCTTTAATTATGGGTAGGAAAGGTTCAGCAGCTCCTAAAGGTGAAGGAAGGATGGGTGGGAGATGGCTGAGTTTCCTGGAGTGAAAGGGAGCTCCAGCCAAACCCCTGGATGTGAGTGGTGGCTGGGTGAGTTATGGTCAGGAGGGGCAACACCTACACATCCCTTTGGGATGGGAGCAGCTGGCATGGAGGCCTGGAGCTGGGACACCAAGCAGAATGTCCCTGAATGCTTTATCAGATTTAGTTTGCATGACTTGGCCATGTTCTCACAGACACAAGATTAAATACCACACCAGAAAGAGGGAGAAGGGGAAAACCCTGGAGATACAGGAGAAGGGGAAAGTAAAAATGAAAGAATGAAGCTGGACTATGTGCAAAAACGGAAAAATGGATCTGCATAAAAATCCTGCCTGAAGAACAGCACTTTTACTTTCATTACAGCGCAACAGGAAATCCAAGTCCAAGAGAGCAACGCAGCTCAGAGGACGACGCCGACTTCATCCAGCTTTGTGCACTCCTGAGAGCACTTTGGAGATACCAGGGGCAGAAAAGAGGGATAAAACAAACAAGGCAGCAATAAAGCTGCCTCCTGGCTGCGCTGACATCACCGGGACAGGCGGGAGCTGCGGAGGCAGCCGGGGCGGCAGCGAGGAGCGGAAGGCAGTAGGAAGCCATACATCACCCCAAGATGCTCGATTGTACAGGAAGGGCTGACCTTTTGCACGTTTACACTTTATTAAACTGGGCTTTAGAAGGGGAGGGGGGGGGCAGAGGGGGAAGAGAGCCAAGATATTGTTTAAAAATATACGGCTATGAAAAAAAAGTTGTCTTAATCACCCCCGAAGACATTGTGGAGGGCTGACAAGCATTCATAAGCTGTAAAAAAGAGGAGTAGTAACCCCCATTTCCCGATAATAGATCCACAGCCCCTTAGCTGGAGGCTCCCAGCCCATGATAAATAGTAAGTAATACTTAGCACCAGCCACTTGAAAAGGTTACTTGATCATTTACAGCACCAGCTCTGCCCCAGCTGCCAGTCATACAACAAAACCATCATGTTAAAAAGCTCTCCGGACCTTTCAGAGCTGAGCTCTCAGCCCTTCGCCGAGGTACCTGGAGCTCTCCTTTGTTGTGCCCTGTTCTTTAGGCACTTAGTCAGAGATATTTGCTGGCTTCAGAGCCGTAGGCTGGTTTTAAAATTCTAAACAGTGGCCACAGACTCTCCAGTGGCAAAGGCACTTTGCTATTTAGGGAACAACTGCCTGGTTATAATAAAACAGAAAGGGGGAAGAAAAGAATCTTAACAGGTGAGGAAAGGCTTTCCATTAAGTTATCAAAAAGTTGCACTGGTTATTTATGTTGTCCAGAGTTTCATTTGGAATAGACAATGTAGGAAAACTCCCAGAGAGCAAACGAACTTCTGCCAATGACTGGCTAAGAATTAAGAGCTGCCTGAAATTAATTTTGAGAGAGGAAACATCTCCTGAACACTTTTATCACGTCTCCTGGCTTCATCACTTCCCAGTGAGGGCACTCTGAGAGAACTGGGGATTAACCACAGAGGAAAAGGCTGAGACCAGACTCGTGTTTGGAGTGAGAAAAGCCTGGGTAGAACATGACTCTGACTGACCAGGCACAGGAACGTTGGTCCTAATGAAGAAAGGAGAAGAAGGAACCCTGAAAACGTGATTTCTTAGGAAAAGATCCAGGATCCAGAATTCTTAGCAATGCTGGATCCAGGGAATGGTCACAGCCTCAATGCTGCCAGAGCTCTCAGACACAGGGTGGGATTGTTGAGGTGTCCTGTGCAGGGCACAGGTGGGACTGGATGATCCTTCCAGCTCAGGATATTCTGTGATTCTGTGATAATACTGGAAGGGGATCTGGTGGTCCAAATCTCCCATAATCTGGAACAAGTGCCCCGTGTTCCTTCGCTGTGTCTGAAATACCTGACTGACTGCAGCATGGGAACGGCGCCTCTCCAGATCAAGTGATCTGAACACAGGGCCTGCCTTATTAAAAATCGGTTATCAGGAAGCTTTGGGCTGGAGTGATTGTAAATTTGAGGCTATTCTGTGTGATAAGCTGTTAGAGATAACCAGACCTTCCAGATCTTTTCACTGCCATGGGAAGAGGACGTGGTCAGGATTTCAGGAACAATGTTAACAACCTTCCACCCAGAGCTTGCTCCTGCTTGGGGTCTGAATGTTTCTCATCGTCTCCTTGGGTTGCTTTGCCACGCTGGCTCCTCCCTGCTATCAGATTCTTTACAGGCAGATATCCCCACTATTCTAACTCACACAAACACAGGATGTTCCTGGCCAGCCTGTCACCATTATCCAGCCTGGATGAAGGAAAAATCGGGGGAAGTTATTAACCAAACTCTGAGGCTGGTGCGAAACAATGTGGGAACTAAGTTTAGCTGTGAAAGCAACCAGGACCCAGATTTCACAAACCTGTGAGTTATTTATCTAAGGTGGGAAACATTATCGGGGAGAACAATGCTTGTGAATATAAAGGAGAGCACAATGAGGACCACGGAGCTGGGATCCCAGCCTGGGCACAGCAGGAGGGACGGGGATAGCTGGGGACTGTCACACGCCTTTGGAGCAGCACAGCTGAACCCACTGCCCGGCACTTCCACACACTCCTCACAACGTGGGAGATTCAGGAAGGTAGAAAATGCTGCTGCTGCCTCGGGGCTGGGCAGTCCTTCTCCACTTTGTACCACTGCAAATGAGCTCCCCAGGTGTTCCCAAAGGAAAAACCATGCAGGCATTCTGGGCTGTGGGAGTTTGGCAGAGCCTATGAGCTGCCCAGAACTCATCCCTGTTTTTCTGGTAATGCAAAGGAAACAGCAAGGCACAACTGCCACCATCCCCAAACTGTGAATTAATTGTGCCTGGCAGGAACTGGTGTGTATCCAGTGTGTACCAGCTCCACCTCAGCATCCCATCAGCACGGCACAGCAGTGTCACTGCTTTTACCTGGGGGTGAAAAAGCAGCGGGGAGGGTCGCAGGTACTTCTCCTTGAGGGCACCCACGGGGTCTGTCACCTTCCGCTTCTCCACCCTGCTGGACAACAACACAGAGGGTTACATACCTCACAGGGAGCCCCACACGGCCACACTGTGCTTAAACTGCACGCAAGGTTACTCTCTTACTCACACAAGCATCTTCCACCCCCTTCTCCTGGACACTACGGATTCTGATGCACAATTGCCCGGCAGAAAGAGCTGGAAACAACATGAACACGAATCCCTTCCTTTGGGCAGTATTATTTTAGCCTTCAGGCTGATGACTGAGAAAACATTTTGCTCCTGCTCTGCTGCAGTGGTTTATAAACCTCTGCTGTTGTGAAATGTCATGGAAAACCCTGCATTTAGAGCAAAATTTAGAGCAGGAGAAGCTCGAGGATCCACAGCAGGCAGCCCCCGCATGGAAAAAAAATTGTCTCTGAGAGTTTGCATTTATCTGAAGAGTTAACACTCGGCCAGACTGCAGCCCCAAGCGTGCTGAAATCATTAGGTGTTTCATATTTGTTTCCTCCCTCGCAGCTGAGACATAATTTGCATTGAGTCTCTTTGGCAAGCCCTTGTGGACAGCAATTTAAAAAGTGAGGGACTGGTGGGAGAATTCTGAAGTGGCTCAGAAACCTGAGTTCTTCTGATATCACCTTGGCCCATTCAAATATTTCATGTTTAAGCATCTGAGATGCAGAAATGACCCTAAAGTGAGGCTCCTATTTTTGAATATATTGGCTTTGCTTCCACAAAATATTCTACTTGCGGGGAAACGGAGGTGTGGAATCACCAAAAAGACAAACTGAGATGTTCTCTAAGGGAAAAAAGTGTTGAGGAAATAACTCCAGCAAACACAGCTGCATCTTTAAACAGCTGGAATTGAGTCCACCCAGCTAAACCAGCAAAAATCCAAGAGTAAGAGTGATTTTAACTACATTAGTCCAGCATAAATTGAGAGCAAATTATTTTAGCTGCATTTCAGCTGATTGGTGTGTGGATCAAATTACCAAAGAGTTTAAAGAAGAGCCCTGCAGAGTTCAGTCAGTGAACTGTGCTTAAGCTGCATTTAATTCTTCTAGGGTAGAGGGAAAGAGAAGAGCTGGATTGGAAACGCAGTCAGAATTAGGGGGCTTTGGAAGGTACGCGCTTTTACGGGTCTGAGTTGCCAGAAAAACCAAAGAATAAGTAAAAAGTTGCTCCCTGAGCCCCCTCTGACCAGCACAGCTTTTCTCTCCGTGAGGCGCTGAAATGCCCAAGGGAACATCCCTGATCCCAGCAGAGCCGTCTGGGGAGAGCCCTGCCTGCTCCTCCTGCGTAAACTCTGGTGAATTGACAGCATTTCCCCAGCTCTGCCATCTCCCAGCGCTGGGAATGGAAAAAACAAGGTCCAAACATCCCCGTCAGAGCCCAAGTCCGCAGCGCCCAGAGGATTAAGCCGATCGTTTCAGCCCAGTGCCTGAGAACGTCACCCCCACAGCCTGAGCTAAAAACTGCCCCCATTTCAGACTGTCTGGCCGCATTAAATTATATCACCAGGAGAAAATGTCAAGGATTTAAGTGGCCTTTGGGAGAAAAAAATGAAGGAGCCAAATGATGTGAGAGAGTCTGATAAAGGGAAGTTTAGAAACAAAATATTTCCATATTTTTCAAGCTGGGACTTGGAAGCTGGGCTGTTTCGCTCATTACATCAGAAGTCTGATTCGCAAGCAACGCCACCGCTGACTTTCTATTTTAACACATGACTAAAACTATGTGCATCCCATGGAATGCAACAAACGATGCCCCCATCCTTCACTTCCATCTGTCTTCTGGGCCTTTACGGTTTTCCCGAGGCCGCTGTTTTAATTGGCAGCGGCTTTTCCAAGCTGTGTTGCATTCCTGCTGAGAATGTGCAGAGGTGGCAGGTCCCTACATGGATTCTTTTGCCTTTCTATCCCATTTATTGATATTTTTTCCCCCCCAGGAATACTTTTTACGAACGCTGTTGACACCATGCCTGATTTCTCCAGGAGGAGATGGCCACGGTGGGTGCCAGGCAGGACACGGCACCTCCTGAGCTGGGAGGTGTCCCCATCGCAGATGGCACGGTGTGGGCGCGCAGTGGCACGTCACCCCTGTTAGCTGGCAGAGCCAGAGAGGCTCGTTCAGCCAGCACTGAGGGCTCACTAATCCTCATCCCAGCCGACAGCTCCTTGGCCTGGCCAGACACTGACATCACTTTTTCCCACAGTTATCTGCGACAGCGCCCAGCGGTGACATCTGGGCTCTCGTGGTGCTTGCAGCCCTCTGAGTGCCCGTCCCTCCGTCACACCACGGTGGCTCTGAGGTTTTCCAGTGCCAGGGACACGGCAGATCCTGCAGGGGAACAGCCATTAACCTTCCAGCAGGCTGGGCACAGCAAGGGTCACCACACATTCAGCACAAGGAGTGCAAGGACAAAGCGTTCACCTCCACAAACTGAATCCAGGAGCCCTCCAGGCTGAGCACACGTATCCAGATGGATGCTGTGGAGCATTTAGACACAGGAATGGCTAATTTAGATGTGTTAATGACTAAATCAAACTAGTTCAGGACACGCCGTTTCACGAGGCTTTGCTAAAACCAAATGTGTCATGTCCACCTCATTCAAAGGCAATGCCCGGATGGGTAACACACAAATTTACTGTTACCCTCACCACAAAGTTATAATAGTTCTCTTTCGGGAACAGGTTTTATAAAAAGCTCTCAAGCAACAAGAGGCCAAAGTCTTCCCTTTTTGCTTCCTCCTGAGTTGACTCCTTCTGGAAGTTTAGCTGACATTTGGATAACTTCACCCAGCCTGCTCTACAAACGCCTTCCATGTTCAGCTCATTCTGACGTAACGCATCAGGCCCTCCTCAGAACCATCTGTTCAAGTGACACCAGAAAGGCCTTGTTATCTCCCAAGAAAGATAAATCTGTGAGAAATGTATCTGGGAGAGATCTGGGTAGTAACACGCTACCATGTGTTTACACAGTACTTGTTACTCCAAGAGTAACATGTTTCGGCAGGTTGGGTCTGTACCAGCAGCTCCTCCGAAAGCAAAAACCCCAAGAAAAGGCATTCGAAAAGAAAAAGGAGGGAGGGAGAAAGAAAGGTGAAGTGGCTTACAAAAGGCCCTCAAGTCAGTTAGTGGGAGAGCTGCATTTCCAGGCTCCCAGGGCTCCTGACTCATTCCCAAGCCATGAGAGCCCAGGGCTCCAAGGCAATCTGAACTCTGCATTCTTATCGAATCAAACCTCTGGAATTTCGCCAGCAGAAGTGCCATCTTAGTGATGGCTAGGCTCGTGGGAGAGTCCTTAAATAGGTCAAGTTCCTTCTTTATCAAAATAAGGATGTGTTCTTTACACATTGATTATGAGGGCTCCTTGCAATTACTCAGCCCTTTCCTTTCAGGAAATTCAACGTGTCGAGAAGTACAAACAACAGGAGATGTCCACTGTTCTTCCCAACCAACCTGCATCCTCCCTTGCCTCAGGGTGTGGTGTCAGCTGGAAAAGGAGCTGGTTAGGGAAAGGCTTAAGGCAGGGTATGTTAATACCTGTAGATGGGGTCCATGAAAAAGGGCGATGGCTTAGCGTAGTGCAGGGAAGGCTGCTGAGGCAGCTGGGACTGGGAAATCTTAGGTAAGACCTCACTTGCCATCAGCTTCCTCTCCCCATAAATGTGGTTTTTCCGTGGCTCTCTCCCTCCATTCTGGCTGGCTCGGATGCGGTTGCCAATGCTCAGATCCAGTGGCTGCTCCTCCCCTGAGGAGGAGGGAGGGAGGACCTTGGGGGGCGGCAGGATTGGCTTAATCTCTTTTGGCTTGGTGGTGAGATCGAAGGGGGACTCCGAGCTGGTGCCGCCGACTTTGTGGAGGTCCCTGGGTGACTTTGGTTCTGCCTTGACCAGCAAGTTGTGATTGAGGGTTCGCTCCGTGAAAGGGTAGAGGGAGTGGGGGAAATTGGGGAGGAACTGGAAAGGGAACATGGAATGATACGGGAGCGAACCCATCTTTTTCTCCTGCATCCCCATAAAGCCAGGCCCAAAATACTTCTCTGCGATGGAGGCGATAGCTTTAATAGAGTCATTGGCTGCCCCCGTGGTGGGCAGCAGGTGCTCCTCGGGGGGAGGAAAGAAGGAATGCTGAGAATAGAAGAGAGGGATGTCGCTCGTGGTGTTGGTGGAACTCGCAGACACCGAGCTGCTGACGAAATCTGGCTTGGTCTCCATTTGTTTGCTCTTGTCTTTCGTTTTGTCCCTGTCACTCTCCGCATCACTGTCCAGGTCAGAGCCGGTGCCAGTCGTGGTGTCCAGATCCGTGCCCGTGGTTGTATTGACATCCTCAAAGTCACTGCCATCGGACATGTCACTGTTCCTGGCTTTTAGCTTCTCCAGGTAGGAGTTTTCCAGGCTGCTTTCACATTTCTCCTCCCCTGAAGGGGCCTGGTTGCTGTTGCTGACTGCGGAGATCAGCGGCAGTGCCGGGTTCCCGAGGGGGCTGGGGAGCTTCGCGTCCGGAGTGTGGTTGAGGGGACTTTTGAGCAGTTGTGTGGGTGGTAACAAGGGAGGCCTGGGGTACAGAGAAGGCGGAAAAATCCCCGGGAATCCCGGGGTGAGGGCGGGGAAGGCCGGGGGGGCTGGCGAGAACGGGATCCCGCCGGGGTGCGGGCGGGATGGGAAATACTCGTTAAAGCCCAGGCTGGCGTGGTTGAGGTTGGGAGAGGGCTTGGATTTGTCCATCATGGAGGTGGGCGTGAGGGGGAGGCCGGGGGCGAAGATGCCGGCGGGGTTGTAATGGTTCTTGCCCTCGCAGAAGCGCCGGTGCTTGTTGAGGGAGGAGGTAGTGCTGAACATCTGCCCGCAGTCCTTGCACTTGATCTGGGTGCGGCAGTCCGCGTGCATCCGCTTGTGGCGGCACAGGTTGGAGAACTGCGTGTAGGATTTGTGACAGACCTCACCTAAAGCGTCAACAGGAACCAACAACAAAAGCGATATGAAATTAACAGGAAAATAGCAGGGATTCGCCACGGGAGTCACCAGCCCACCCCCACTCCGCCTTCCCCCCACACCCCCATCCCTGGGATTTCCCTTCCCCGAAGGCAGAATAGGAGAGAGCAGGGACAGAGATCACCACCTTTCCCTTTGGATGAAGCCCATCCTGGAGAAACTCTCAAGAAGCAGCTCCACAGAAATCTGAGGGGATGTGCTACCTCTGCTCAAAGTTTGGGGGAATTTTCAGGAAAGAGAATCAAGGAATCATAGGATGGTTCGGTTGGGAAGGGCATAAAGCCCATCTCATCCCACCCGTGCCACGGGCAGGGACAGCTTCCGCTATCCCAGGTTGTTCCAAGCCCTGTCCAACCTGGCCTTGGACAATTCCAGGGATCCAGGGGCAGCCACAGCTTCTCTGGGCAGCCTGTTCCAGGGCCTCACCATGCCCACGGAAACATTCTTCTGTATATCCAACTTAAATTCCCCTTCTTTCAGTTTGAATGCATTCCGCCTTGTCCTGTCACTCCATAGTCCCTCTCCAGGTTCCCTGTAGCCCCTTCAGATCCTGGAAGGTGCTGTGAGATCTCCACACAACCTTCTCCAGGATGAACAGCCCCAAATCTCTCAGTTTGGATTCCCAAGGAAGATGCTCCAGTCCCCTCAGAACATCTTTGCCCTAATCATACATTTTTAATGATAACATCTATTTATCCCAGCTCATCTGCTTCCCATTAGTCCTAGCATGGCAGGAAGCACTGAGGGCTGGAGGGAGAAGAACTTTGCCTCATTTAATCAAACCTGCCCTTCCTTAATGCCCTCAGTGGTACATAACCCCTCCAGGGGGATGCTCTATAAATCCCCTGTCAGCCAGGCCTGGCTTCTGCCAGGGCTGGGATCTCTTTTTTTAATCCATTAAATCAGTCGAACACCCCTGCTCCACTAACTGAAGCCACATCAGCGTTTTCTTTAACGACCTGTAAATACCAAGCTTTCAAAACATGGATTTTTATGACCCCTTTTCACCTCCAGACTTTGCTGCTGTGGAAGAAACAGGGCAAAGCGAGACAGAAATCCCACACCAAACTTTGCTACACATCAAAACACTGTGACTTTTTATTATCTGGTGCCTCTTTCAACATGGGAATAAATGTGGTGGTGAATTAACACACTCCTTCCCCCAGGGAACTGCTGTTATCACCCTTTTGTGAGCAGGGAAACCCAGACAAAGCAGGGGAAGGACATTGTTTGGGGTTGGACAGGCAAGGACATGAATCCAAGTTCTGACTCTCCAGCTCAGGGACTGCTCAGTGCTCCTTCCTTCCTCCAAGCTTTACTGATAGCTGCATGTGAGCATGATTTTCCCTGTATTTTCTCCTAAATCTTCAAGATTTACTTCAGTGCTTGAATATTGAATGACTGGTGGGAGAGTATTTCACCAGCAGCTCTGAAAATATAATAATATAATAAAATAATAAATTCCAATTGAAATTCAAAGCAGATATGGATAAAATGTAAAGAATTTGACATTTCAGTTCAGATGAGCACCCCAAAATCCAAAGGAGTGTCGCTGAAGGCTCTGGTTTCTGACTGCACTGTGAATTTAGGCTGCACTGTCTGTCCCCAGAGTATTTCACTGTTGAGCCCTGACAGCCCCGAGATGCAGGGAAACACAAACAGGACAGAAAGTCATCACAACAGTTTGGATGTTTGAGCCAATCCTTACTTTTGCCAATCACACTTTAAAATCCCGGATCAGGTCTCCTGAACTGCTCTTAGTGCACACACAGAGTTTTATGGCTGTTGTTGCAAGTATCATTTCAGCTACCTTAGACTTGCAAAAAAAGGGTTTATTTGGCTTTTTTACTCCATTTTAAAGTGTTTTCTTAAACAATACCCAAACAGAGTTCTTAAAGGAAGCAATACTGAATTAATTTTCCATGAAAATTTAGCACTACTGAATTTTATTTCCATGATAGTCTCTTAAATACAACAATCTCTGCTTTTTTTTTTTTTTTCCCCAAGGAATCGGTAATCACCATTCCTGGAATTGCTTGAAAAACCTGTGGATGTGGCATTTAGGAACGTGGTTTAGTGGTGAACACAGCAGTGCTGGGTTAAGGGTTGGACTTGATGATCTCAGAGGGCTTTTCCAACTGTAACCATTTCTATGATTCCAGGATTTTTCACCCCAGGAATTTCTGATAGATATATAAATACTGCACAAAATTCCCTAAAGAGAAGTGCTAGAGCTCTGAGAGCCCCCATCATCCTTCTAAAATAAGGAAAACAGGAAAATTTCTGTTAAATCTCCAGTTATCCAATGATTTAGTAATTCCACGTGGAATGGCCTCTCTTGCCCTCCTGATTTCTGCACTTATAAAGTTACAGGTTTGGGGTTTTTTGAAAGCCTCATATACTCTTGTAAGAAATTAAACACAAACCCACAGAGACCCTTTTCTTCCACTGAACAGGGAAAAAAAGAACCAACTTCCTCGTGAATCCTGCCGTGTGGATTTGAAGTTGTTAATGGATTCCACATTGATGGACAAAACAACCTGACACATCTGAGCAGGCAGGATCCCTCTGCAGTTGTTCCACATGCTGATTTGGTCTGACAACTCCCTAATTCTGATGAGGTGAGAGTGAGGAGATTATGAGGAGAAATCCCTCATCTCCCTGCAGCAATCCTGGGAGTCAAATTATCCCTTTCATGTGCCCAGTGAAAGACTGCAGCAAAATGAGTGAAAGGAGGTTAATTCTTCCTCTGCTGACACCCAGCTGATCATCTCAGGACACTGATTATCTCGGGACATTAATGAAATGAGTCTCCCAGGATATTCCTGCATGCTGTTCCCATTATTCCAACAGGGGGGAAAAAGGCAGGAGTGGGTTCAGCGGCTTCCCTGCCGTAACATCAAAGCCTGGAATCAAACCCAGATCCCTGCCCGTGCCTGAGCGACGTGTTCTGAAGTGTCAGGAAGTGATCCCTAAAGTTCCTGGAGCTTTGTTGTGACACCATCCACCTCCCTGCACAGTTATCCAAACCCAATGGGTGCCGTGTCAATTAAGAAAATATACAGCCCTGGGAATGACAAGGACTGAGATGGGTGGCTCTCCAGGGAAAATGCCCTTCTGGAAATATCCCACCAAGGAGAGCGCTGAGGACACAGTTCATCTGCTGTTTATTTGGCTCCCAGCATTATCTAGATGAAACATGCAGTAAATAAAGAAGAAAAAAACTTTCTTTTTAAAAAAACACCTTCTCATCTCTGTGATTATTCCAAGTTTTTTACAACAGCTCCAGGATTTGAGGCACCCCTGTAAAACATTTCGATCAGGCTGCGCCAGCTATTTATTTATGCCACCAACAGGAACATTCAAAAGCGATTAAGGCAAAAAAAGACGAGAGAAAGAAAAGATATGAGAAAAATGGCATCGCTGTGACCGCTGAGAGACTCAGCTTTTAACTTGTCAAGAAAGTCAAAAACTGCCATGAATGTTTACTGAAAAAACAGGGAGCATGCAAAAAAAAAAAAAAAAAAAAGAGAGGGAAAAAAAAAAAGAAAAAAAAAAAAAAAAAAAAAGAGAGAGAGAAAAAAGAAGAAAAAAAAATTCATCTTGTGCTCTGAGCTATAAAATTACAGCAGCCAGGGACGGGAGGGCTGGGGGGGCCCCGCAGGATCCCTGCAATTACAGCCAGCGCCGGGCTGGTGATGGCCGTGACAACTTACATATGAAAGGTTTGACAGTGCTGTGGATGTGCTTGTGCTGCTTGAGGCCCGAGGAGGTGGCGAAGGTCTTGCCGCAGTCGGGGCAGGCGTGGGCCCGCGCCCCCACGTGCTGGGAGCGGATGTGCCGCTGCAGGTTGCTGGGGTCCGTAAACACCTGCGGGGGAAAAGACGCCTTCAGGAGGGTGGGGAAAGCAGGAGGAGAAGAGCCTACGTGTGAAAAACTTATTTGGTTAGGTTTTCTTTCAGCGCTGCTCATGGCTTGAGGAGCGCGGGGTGGACAGGTGAGAAGAGGTCATGAAAGGGGTCTGTGCTCTGCCAGGGTGTGGCACCTCCCTGAGTGTGTGGTGGTCATGGTTAAACAGGTCTGTGGCACCTCCTCAAGTGTGTGGTGCTCATGGTTGTACAGGTCTGTGGCACCTCTGAGTGTGTGGTGCTCATGGTTAAACAGGTCTGTGGCACCTCCTCAAGTGTGTGGTGTTCATAGTTATACAGGTCTGTGGCACCTCTGAGTGTGTGGTGCTCATGGATATACAGGTCTGTGGCACCTCTGAGTGTGTGGTGCTCATGGATATAGAGGTGTGTGGCACCTCCCTGAGTGTGTGGTGTTCATGGTTATACAGGTCTGTGGCACCTCTGAGTGTGTGGTGCTCATGGATATAGAGGTGTGTGGCACCTCCCTGAGTGTGTGGTGTTCATGGTTATACAGGTCTGTGGCACCTCCTCGAGTGCTCATGGTTTGACAGGTCTTTGCTCACCCACATCTGCCCAGCACAGCCCTCACCACCACCCCAGCACCCAGCTGAGGAAAAGGGGAGAGGGTCGGGAGAGAGTTGAGCTCCACACCCCCAGTGTGATGTCCAGGACAGCGAGGACACCTCTTCTCCCAGGGACAGGGGCAGCGGGGTCACCTCTCCCTTTATCACCCTGCTCTGGGCCAGCATGGGCCACCCATCCCCTGCAGCCCTTGCCCACGTCCCAGTGTCCTTTCCCAGGTGAAGCCTCTCATGGACACTGTCCTGCATCCCTTTCCTCAGGTCCCAGCACCCACTGCTAGATGAATCTCCCCATGGACAGTGTGTCCTGCACCCTTTTCCCCAAATCCCAGGGCCCTCCCCCAGGTGAATCCCCCCATGGACAGTGTGTCCTGCACCCTTTTCCCCAAATCCCAGGGCCCTCCCCCAGGTGAATCCCCCCAGGGTGACCGTGTCCTCACTGTACCTTAACACAATTTTCACATTCAAACCGTTTCCCACTGTCGTGAGACATTTGGTGACGAATCAGGTTGGATTTCCAGTTGAAAGCCTTGGGACACTGGTCACACTTGTACTCCCTCTCCTCGGTGTGGATCACCATGTGCTGCTCCAGGCTGGGAAAGAGAGACAGGCTGACCTTCAGACCACCCAAAGCAGGCACTGAGGCAGGTCTGAGACCCAGAGAGGTGACAGAGATGGTGACAGAGAACCAGCTGTGGGGCCTGGGGAGTTTCCAGTTACCTGGTGCCTCAGAGCAGGAAGGGAGCATTCTCATCGACTGTCAGAAGGGCAGTGACACCCAAACACCATTTGGGGTTTTTGACATTTATTTCAGTGGTGGAAGATGCCCTGTTCTGCCTCCAAATGATGCCGTGTTTAATGCTATTTCTTATTAATACCCGAGTCCGTTCTCAAGGGTAAAAAGTAAACTCGGCACTGACCCTGCAGGTTCCTGAGGGGAAAAATGGGCACTTTGTGACCAAAACTTCTGTGGCATCCCTCTGGGGAAAGAAAAGATATTTGCTGCTGCTGAGACTCTCACGTGTCCATTCTCACGGGCACCTGGCCCACGGCTTCCCAGAACACAGGGACTCACCGTTGGGAGGAAACATGATAAGGTGCAAACACGTTTCACTTCTAAATGTCAGACATCTTTGATTACTTCACTCAGCAATTTCGCCTTCTGCCAACTGGCAGCTTCTCCAGACTGGGGGGATGATGGCAATCCCGAGTGGCTGCTGGCACAGGGCCACAGCAGGGGTGGCACATGGTGCTCCAGTGCCCTGTGCCATGGGAAACCTGCACCTCCCTGCCCAGGAATCCTGCACCTCTCAGGCTGGGAATCCTGCACCCCTCAGGTCAGGAATCCTGCACATCTCAGGCTTGAATCCTGCTCCTCTCAGACAGAAATCCTACATCTCTCATGCTGGGAATCTTGCATCTCTCTGGCCAGAAATCCTGCATGTCTCACGTGGGGAATCCTTCATCTCTCTGACCAGGAGTCCAGTTCCTTTTAGGCTGGGAATCCTACACCTCTCAGACAGAAATCCTGCTCCTCTCAGCTCTTAAATCCTGCATATGTGATGCCAGGAATCCTGCATCTCTTAGCCAGATATCCGGCATCTCTCAGGCCAGGAATCCTGCATCTCTCAGGCCAGATATCCTGCACATCTCAGGCTGGGAATCCTGCTCCTCTCAGGCAGAAATCCTGTACCTCTCATGCTGGGAATCCTGCATCTCTCTGGCTAGGAATTCTGCATATCTGATGCCGGGAAACCTACATCCCTCTGGCCAGGAATCCTGTTTCTCTCAGGCCAGGGATCCCATTCCTTTTAGGCTGGGAATCCTGCCAGACAGAAATCCTGCTCCTCTCAGCCCTCAAATCCTGCATCTCTCAGGCCAAGAATCCTGTTCCTCTCAGGCTGGGAATCCTGCACCTCTCAGCCATTAATTCCTGCACATCTCAGACCAGGAATTCTGCACATCTCAGGCCAACAATCCTGCACCTCTTAGGCCAGCCCTGACAAACAAGGGAAGGAAATCTGCATCCTTTGCTTCCTTTGGGGCAGGTAAACAGGAGTTACAAACACCACTCTTACTGTGAGTTCTAAAAAAAAAAAATCAGCTCACGTGGAATCTGCTCCTGCCTGACACTCCTACACAGGGATATTAGACCATCCCTACAGAACATTAAAGCATGGCTGTATTTTTACAGAAGCATTAAAGCTGAACACTACTGGAAAATCCTGCCAGTCTTCATTAAATCCCCAGGGAAAATACTCCCTGGGTACTTCCAGAGAGCTGAGAGGTTCAAGATCCCAGGAATTGTGTCAGCCTTGGTCACTCAGCACCCAAAATTCCTCCCTTGGAGCACCAGCCCTGATCCCAGCCAGATAATTCATATTCATGGGCATGCCCCTCATAAACTGCCAACCCACTCCTTTGAAAGCAGCAATATTCATTTTGCTCAAGAAATGGTGCTCTTAAAATGACCAGATTTTTAACACACACAAAGTAACACAAACCTTTCATATGCACATCCAAAAATACGCTCCTGTTAACTGTGATTTATGAGTTTATTTCAAGCAAATATGGACAAGCTAATATGCTGTTTAGAGGCAAGTACCTACTGGGATTAGCAAAACATTTATTTATTTAGTCAGCTGCTAAATGCTCAATTTCAGGTCCCCAGTGACATTCTTGATTTCATCTGTATTAACTTTGAAAAATTCTAAGACCATCCAGGCACTCTGAGCGGGTTTATTTTGTGTTTTAGTGACTTTAAACTTGGCAGATTGATGGGGGAGAGACTGATGTGGACATTTCCTCCCCACCCTACCAATCCACCAGCATGTCAAAGGCTGAACGGGGATGCTGCTGACTCTCTTTTCCTTTGTCAAAAAAAAAAATCAACTTTGTATTACTTATCTCAAAATATTGGGTCTAAAAGGCAAAACCCCCAAGGCTACAGTGCCAGTTCAGACCCCTAGGGAGCCAGGAAGACACAGAGGGTACAAATAGGGCACAACACATATATTTCAAAAGGTTATTTCCTAGTTAACATAAAAATTAGAGAGGGCTGGAAGCTCAGGAGGAGAGAGCTCCTGACACTGATGGATAAAAGAATTGGAATTTTTACTGAAGTCCGTAATATTGAAAACATTTGAAGGAAGTTCTTGTCTTGTCAGGTAAAAAAAATTAAGAAAATTGCAGCGTCTTATTTCTAATGAGAGTACCCAATGCAGAGACATGAGGTGAGGGGTAAAGATGCCACATGGGGCTCAGAGGATCCCACACAGGAATCCCAGGATCCATCCCAGGTTCTACAACTCCCAAGCTCTTTTCCATGCAATACAGGGAATGCTCTGTAGGCTTCACCTTTCTCTGCAATTTTTTAAATAGATTTTTTTTCCCCTCACTTCCTCACCCAGATCAAAGAGCTGAAAGTATCGATGTAATTAAGTTCAAAGTGACAAATGCAGGTTTTTAAATGTTAAACTGAAGTGAAACAGGCCTTACATGGGCTTTAACCTCGAGGTTTTTGCCCTGCTCGGGCAGAGCCTGACAGGGGATTGCCAGTTCTCACAGTTTTATAACAAATCTTGTGGTGCACGGGGTTTGTTCAGCCAAGAAGGCAAAAGAAATGAGTATGTGAGAACTTCAGCCTCCGGTAAACACAGAAAACTCTGCTTTTATAGAATTTTGTGAAGGCTTTTATCAAGGTTTAGGCTTCAAATAAACACAATCTTAAAGTGATTTAAAAAAAACCCCTCAACTTTTAAAGCTGGCTCCTAATTTTTAACTATTTGAGTCTCACTTTGCCAATTAATTGGACAGCTCAAAGATCACTGAGTTAAAGCTGCATTTCATTACTACCACATTCTGCTTTAAAAAAATTCAGATTTTCAGTTGAAACCTGAGTTAAAATATTTTCCCTTTTAAAGAGAAGTTTAATTCTTGTTTAGAGTTGCCATATAATAATAACTGAATAATTGTTACAAATTAAGAAACGAGCTGGAGAAAATCCAATCTTTTTTTTTCCTTTTCACATTGCTGCCACAAGAATGTTTGGGGGACACGAAATTAAAAATTTGATTGGAATAGAATTTTTAAATTGTTCCTTCCAGATCAAATAGGAGCTTGTGGTCGTATTACAAGGGCATCATATCCTTAGGGCATCGACACCTCTTTAAACCCACTCATCTCAAATGACCAAGAATTAAACTTAAAAGAAGCCTTCATGCACATTTTGACTGAACTAATATTGGTGTTTTTTTCCTTCAGAAGCAGAGCACAAGAGAGCAGATGGTGGAAAGATCCCACACAGGTGTCTCAGAAAAGAACCCCTTAAACTTCCCACCACCAACCCTTGAGTGCTTCTACCAACGGGCAATGGAAAGCACCAGCCTACAAGATCAAGGTGGAATAAAACACTGCCCAACAGCTACAGAGGGTCCCAAAGTGAGCATTCCTAAACCTTGTAGGGAAAGGGAAGGTTTCCGTGGAGGAAGGAAAGGTTGATCCCAAAAGAACATTCCTAAAGCCTATGGAGGAAGGAAAGGTTTGTCCAAAAAGAGCATTCTGAAATGCTATGGAAAAAGGAAAGGTTGATCCCCAAAGAACATTCCTAAAGCCTATGGAGGAAGGAAAGGTTTCTATGGAAAAAGGAAAGGTCGATCCCAAAAGAACATTCCTAAAGCCTATGGAGGAAGGAAAGATTTATCCCAAAAGGAGCATTCTGAAGTGCTATGGAGAAAGGAAAGGTTTCTATGGAGGAAGGAAAGGTTTATCCCAAAAGAACATTTCTAAAGCCTATGGAGGAAGGAAAGATTTGTCCAAAAAGAGCATTCTGAAATGCTATGGAAAAAGGAAAGGTTGATCCCCAAAGAACATTCCTAAAGCCTATGGAGGAAGGAAAGGTTTCTATGGAAAAAGGAAAGGTCGATCCCAAAAGAACATTCCTAAAGCCTATGGAGGAAGGAAAGATTTATCCCAAAGGGAGCATTCTGAAGTGCGATGGAGAAAGGAAAGGTTTATCCCAAAAGAACATTTCTAAAGCCTATGGAGGAAGGAAAGGTGCCTATGGAGAAAGGAAAGGTTTCTATGGAGGAAGGAAAGGTTTCTATGGAAAAAGGAAAGGTCGATCCCAAAAGAACATTCCTAAAGCCTATGGAGGAAGGAAAGATTTATCCCAAAGGGAGCATTCTGAAGTGCGATGGAGAAAGGAAAGGTTTCTATGGAGGAAGGAAAGGTTTCTATGGAAAAAGGAAAGGTCGATCCCAAAAGAACATTCCTAAAGCCTATGGAGGAAGGAAAGGTGCCTATGGAGAAAGGAAAGGTTTCTATGGAGGAAGGGAAGGTTTCGGTGGAGGGAGGAAAGATTTCTATGGAGGAAGGGAACGTTTCCATGGAGAAAGGAAAGGTTGATCCCCTCAGTCCTCCCCAGCTGCCCATCATCCCCCTTTGGCCAGGACGGAGAGGGGAGGCCAGAGGAGGCTCTGGCTCTCTGTGGGTACCTGTATTTATTGGGGAACATCCTCTCACAGTCCTTGCACTCGTAGACCTGTCCATCTCCGAGGCCTTCCTGCTTGATCTCGTCGCTGAGGCTCTCGTACAGGGCCCCCACGGCGCTGCAGCCGTACTTCTTGTGGCGCCGCAGGTCCAGCTTGGACTGGAACAGCTCATCGCAGTCCTCGCAGCGGAACGAGGGCTCCTCTGCAACACACACACCAGCCCATGGTCAGCCCTGCCCCAGGAAACACAACCAGCCCGGGCTGTTGGACCCAGAGGGGAGGCAAAGCTCCCCGAGTCCAGCAAACAAACAAACAAAGAGCGAATTTGCAAGTGAGAGGGGAGAGAACCCAAGGGAGGCTGTGCCAGCAGCTGCTTTCACTTTAGGCATTAAGAGAAAAAAAAAAATCAGATCACACAACCAGAGATCTTGTTTTCTTTGTGTCTTGGCCTCTGCTGAGATGGAGAGACCTACAGGGACCGGGAGACACACAAAATTCTGGGTTCATTCCGGAGTGCTGCTCATGTTTGCAAGGAGGGGGTTTGAAATTACGATGGAGTTTGCCCCAGAATGGGCTGCCAGGGAAAAAGGAACAAGCCAGACTCGTATAAACACAGATAGTGAGAAAAGCAAACTGCCACGGCACAAACCTGGAGGAGCTTCTTTCTAAAAAATTGTCTGTCTAATGTTCTCCTCTTAATTTTCCACTGCAGGAGCTCAGGGCTCCATCAGCCCAAGGAGTCCCAGCCCAGAGCACCATGGAAGGAAGAGCAGGGAGCCAAAGGCTTTGTTGCTGTGCTCTTTGGTTTTGTTTTTTTTTTTTAATTTTTTTTTAAAGTTCTAATGCACATAATAAATTACTGTAGTCAAGGTCAAACAAATTAAAAAGAGGGCAGCTATTATTAAGTTTACAAGGCAGCATCCTGACCACGGTGCCAAGCCAAACAATCAGCTCGGAGCTGTAAATTTTCCAGGAGAACGAGCTCTGCGAGGGAGTCGGGATAGCTCTGGGTTTCTCCACCCTGGAACAGAAGCTTTCCAGCCCCCTCTGAGTCACTGGAGCCACGTTTCCCTGTCCTCCCCTACCCTCTTCCTCCACGCTCCGCCGCTCTGCCTGGTTCTCTTTTTCTGATAACTTCACTCCCAGAAGGAACAGCCTGTGGTGAGTGCATTATCTCCGAGGGAGGAGTGGGAATATTCGGAGAGCTGCAGGCAAAGGCAGTGCTGTGATGGAGCTGATCCATTCCCTGCCCTGGGGAGAGGGGATGTTGGGGTGGGATGTGGCCACGCTCACGTTCTCGGGACAAAATCTTCAACCCCTGAGCAAACCTTTGCTTTCAAGTCCCCCCTTGCACTTGTTTACGCCAAATTTTGCACAAGGGCAAACACTTAGGCTGAGCTTTGAGGCCTGGAATGGTGTTTTATATAAATCAGGGTTGATTTTGTCATGAGTGTGACAGGAGTGGAAACACGGTCAGTGTCACACCCAGAGACCTCCGTGCTCCCACCTGAGCACTCACCTCCCATCTCCCTTTCTCAGCTTAAGCCTGAGTTTAAAACTGAGCAAGGCAAGGTCCCAGAGGCTGCTGCAGCAGCGATGTGGGCAGAGGAAACCCTCTGCACACCTACACGGAAAGTATCGACATGGGGAAAGTAAACCCAGCTGAAAAAGAAAGTATCACCAAAACTCAGCCTGCCAAAGTATCACCAAATCCCAGCAGCCTGCCCAGGGCTCCCAGGGCCACCCACACCGGGCATGGGTGATCCCACAGCACCCACGCCAGCCATGGGTGATCCCACAGCACCCACGTCAGCCATGGGTGATCCCAGAGCACCCACAGCAGCCATGGGTGATCCCAGAGCCCCCACAGCAGGCAGGGGTGATCCCAGAGCACCCACACCAGCCATAGGTGATCCCAGAGCACCCACACCAGCCAAGGGTGATCCAGGAGCACCCATGCCAGCCATGGGTGATCCCAGAGCACCCACGCCAGCCATGGGTAATCCCAGAGCACCCACAGCAGGCATGGGGGATCCCAGAGCACCCACCCCAGCCATGGGTGATCCCAGAGCACCCACGCCAGCCATGGGTAATCCCAGAGCACCCACAGCAGGCATGGGGGATCCCAGAGCACCCACCCCAGCCATGGGTGATCCCAGAGCACCCACGCCAGCCATGGGTAATCCCAGAGCACCCACAGCAGGCATGGGTGATCCCAGAGCACCCACAGGGCTGCAGGAGCATCTCCCCAGCTGCACAACAGAGGAGTGTAAAAAGAAATAAACTCCAGCGAGTCAACAAAGGGGTTTTGACTGAAAAAGAAGACCTGAGGGAAGAAAATAGCCAATGGTTCTCATTTCAGCTCATTTTGAGAGTTTATACACTCTGAAATTGCTGGCAGCAGCCTCACCATGAGGTGGGTCAGGCCCTGCTCTGCTCCTCAGAGAAATTCTCTTTACTGCATTTTGTAGAACAGGACCAATGTGCATCTCATGTGTTTTATGTCCCTGGGGAGGGGAAACTGAAAATCAGGAGACCAATGACAGCAGTGTTGAGAGCTGCTGCACCACTACCATTGAAATACTCCAAACTGTTTTTTATGAGTGAAAAGAAGGAAAAAAAAGAAGGAAAAATGTAGCATCAAACTCCAGAGACATGGAACTGCTCTGGTGAGGTGTTTCTCTTCCTCAGAGCCAACATTTCCCCTCTTTGCTCTCCTGTAAATGCAGCAGGGGCTTAACCAGGAAGGAATTTTTGGAGGAGTGACTGGAATCCTCCAGGCTGGGAAGCCCCAGGTCCCTTCACCTCTTAACAAGCTCCTACTAAACTCCCAGAATCCCTCAAGCTCCACCTGGCAAATCCCCAGACCTGAAAACAGTTGGAGTGGGGGAAACAGAATTTTTTTTTCTCCTTCTTTTGACTTCAGAGAAAACACAGCAAGATTCCTTCTGCAAATCCAGATGGAATTCTTCCTGCTTCAGCTTGAGATTTCCATGATTAATTGCAGCTTACTTCACCCAAACTCTCCTCTAGGAAGCAGAAATCCTCTCTGGGCTTGGAAAAGGAGCCATGGAGAGTCATTTCCTCCATACCTGGCTAAAGCTGGATAACTGACTCCCCTCCCACAGCACACCCTGACACTGCCCCGCCTGCTCTTACCGGTGACAATGACACATTTTTGTCCTTTCTGTGAGCCTACAGAGCAGGGAAGGAGGTGAAATATGATAATTGCCTCAAGAATATTTTAGAGAAGAGACTTTGCTTCTAGTTCACCTCATCCTTTGCCAGATCTCACCCAGATCACACATGATACAAGAGGACATCAAACACAGCAGCTTTTCCACAGGTGGGAAAGATGGAGGATAGGAAAAGCAGTTCCTGTGCTTCAGAGTCTCTGGGTTTGGAAAAAGAAATTTGTGTTGAAAGGAGACTTAAGAGAGCTGACAAAAATATGATTAAAAGCCTTGTAGCCACATGTTATTCATGTTGCCACTGGTTGTAAATCCTGTTTTGATGCTCAGACAGGCTAAAGAGAGGAAAAACTGATGAGGTGGGAGAGGAGCTGAGGGTGGGGAGGCCCTGGGAGGGCAGCTGTGGCTGGAAGTGTCCAAGGCCAGGTTGGAGGGGGATTGGAGCAGCCTGGGGCAGTGGAAGTTGTCCCTGCCCGTGGCACAGGGTGGGATAAGATCATCCTTCAGGTCCCTTCCAGCCCAAACCATTCCATGCTAACTTATCCCTATCCAACCCCTTTTCCTCTGGCATTCCCTGTTCTGAGCTCCAGCAGATCCCAGACCAGACTCCTCAATAAACACCCTGCAGGGGAAAGACCTAGCCCTGGCTTAGGACCGGACCATCCCCTGCAAAACCGAAACCTAAATCAGCACGGAGGCTCAGGGCTGAACTGAGCCCTGGTAACGATTTGGTGTCTGTATCAGACACCCACTTTGCAGACTCCAGGTTCCTTGAAATGTTCCTTTTCTTCCGCCTGCAAGTACCAAAAATAAAAAGGTCGCCCTTCAAAACAACTTCTCATTAAAGTTTTCCCCTTTTCTTTAAGCATCACAAATGAAAACACTGCCCTTCACAAAGGTAACTGCCTCGGTGTGTGACAGGGAGAAGGGGCTGCAAAGAAAAGAACAACCCCAGTTACACCGAAATTGCTGCCTGTTCTCTGTGTCGTGTTTGTCAAATCTATGGTTATATGTGCCTATCTGAAGTTCCATCAGTAACACTCAGGACAAAGCAGGAATGTAACAGAAAAATAAATCAGTGCCTAATAGCTTTCAGAGAAACCAAGGGGAACACAATTATGTGGCATCTACATGCTAATCTACCAGACTCGAATCTCAAAGGAGTTCAAGTGCCCTACTCAAAATTCCTGCAGTGATAAGGGGTCTGCTGTGTTTGGCTGGGGTTGGGAGGAAAGATTTTTATGATAATTATCTTTGTGTGGAACAATTTTGCATTTTCTCTCCTGTTAATTCCGAAGTGAGCTGGGGGTGCGAGGCAGCAGGAAGATAGCCCTGCTGAAAGTAAAAAGTATTAAGGAGTCAAATATTTAATGTTGGCCTGGCATAATTTGACAGCAATTATGCAGCAAAAGCACTAGACGTTACCAGGAAGATCCAGATAAATGTTCCATAATGACAGAGATGGAAAACAAGGAGCACTTTTTGCTTGTTCACTTAAAAGCCTGTTAGAAACTGAAAGGCAGAACAGCGGTGAGTTTTCATTCAGATTTCTCCTTGACATCAAAAAAAAAAAAAAAAAGGTGCAGAAATTATTCATCTCTGTGTGTTGGTCTTGAGAAAATCATTAACTTTTTTGGTGTGGGAGGTCAGTGAAAAAAAAGTCTCAAATTTGATATGTGTGAGGCAGCAAATACCACACTTCACCCCCAGCCCTTCAGCAAACCAACTTCCAGCAGCACAAATCCTCAAACTATCCCATTTTCCAGAAATATTGGAAACTAATTGTGCAGGATTTTACTGATGTACAGGTAAAAGAAAATAAATGTATTGTGGGATGCCCAGAGAGAACTCCAATTTCGTGAATTCATTTTTTTCCAACTACTAGTTTAAAAACACCTGGTAAATGAGAATGTATTTATAGAAATAAATCATCGAATAATGATGTTGGGCACATCCTTCCCAGTTTTCCTCAGAGATCATTTCCTTGCACAGCATCTGTAGTGTCAGAGTCTTGGATGAATGTGGGAAAAAGCATCCCAGGAGAGGAAAATCAGTGCTGGGAGCACTCTTGGATTTCCTGAACCCTCCATGTGTGTGTCCTGCTACCTGCTCACAGCTGCTGCAGACAAAGATGAGGTGTCTTTATTCCAGCAATAATAATTTTAGTGATGACTCTTCAACCCCTTGCCTGGACCACCCTTTTCCAGATTCCCTAAACCTTTGCAGGCTGGCGTTTTCCAAGCCTTGGGATAGTTTGGCCATTTTTGTTACACCCAAAGGCACCTGACGACCCTGGGGATGGAAAAGGCACCTCTGATCATATCCAAACCCACAAAGAGAAGGAAATGAAGCTGCTTGAGGCTGCTAAAAACTCAGTGTTGTGGACTGAGCCTCTCTCACCAGGGAAAGAGTGAAAATGAGCACAAAATCCGGACAGTGACCAAAGGGGCAGGTCCTGGCTCAGGTTTTGCCCCAGTCCTGCCCTGGCTGAGGGTCCCAGCAGTGCCAGGGGTGCTGCAGAGAGGAGCAGAAGCTCCTGGAAAAGCCTTACCTTCCATGCTGGGTGCCATGTTCCCCAGGGAATAACCTCCTTCCTTCAGACACACCAGGAGCTCTTCTCCCGGCTCAATCTCCTTAATAACTTTATAATAGACCTGGGAACCACAAACAGAACAGACACATTAAATGTGCAAAGGTTTGCATTTTATATTTTGACCAATAACTCAAATTACTCCATCTAACAGGGGAGGCTGTCCCTTGATTTGGGATAATTGGGGTAATTGTTTTCCTGCCTTTATTTGACTCTTTTGGTGTCAGAGTTTCACAGGGCTTGGGCAATAAAAAAACATTTTGGGCAGCAATCTCTCTTCCTCAAATTACAACAGATCTTCCCATTTTTTTTCCTGTCCTCCTATGAGCTCAGTGTGTTTGTCACAGTGAAGGGAAGATTAAACTGATGGAATTGTCACGTTTAAGGCTCTGCTCTCTGAGCTAAAATTTACCTCATGGTTAGAGCTGAATTATCACATCTCCAAGAATTGCATTGTTGATTATTCTCCCCAATAGCCTAGACCTGACCCCTAAACACAGACATGAACCACTCCTGGTGAGCAGTTTACCCACACTCTGAGCTCCTGTCTGAGCACAGACCCTGCACCTTCCAAAATGTCCTGAGCACAGCTCTGTTCACCTCCCGGACCTTTGTCACTGCACCAGGAGAAAACCCCAAAACAGAAACAGGATTCAGACAAGGACAGAGCCCATGCACCTCATCCTCACTGTTCTACCCCCAAACCCCACAGAAACCAGGGCAGTGGGTCCAGTGACAGCTGGGTCACACCTGAGCAGATCCCTGTGGCCTCATTCCCTCCCTGCTCCAGGAGCTCCATGTCTTTCGTCCTAAGGAGATTCAGTGTCCTCCATACGTTTTCCAGATTTCTGGAGTACACAGGCCCCTGTCCTTACACAACACCCTGAGAATTCACCTGATAACAGTTACTAACTTCCAGGTTTTCTTAGCACTGTGTTCAACAGCAGCCCAAGAAATTATTTTTCAGGGTAAAAACCACATTTCACCCAGAACAATTCCCTAAATTTGCTGCCACTCTGGCTCTGCCAGCCTGTGTTTATGGGGAAGGAACACACATAACTCCTAAATTTCTGCCTGGGTTGCATTAATTGTGTCACCACGATGCATTTCTCTTCCCAGAGTCCCTTTCCCTCCCTCCCTGGCAGGGAACACCAGGCTTTGGCAGATGTGTGGCCCCAGGCCTGCGGGAGCAGCAGCTGCCCGGGATGCTCCCAAAATTGTCCTCCCAGTCCCGGAGCTGCGGCTGCGGGGAGATGTGATCACAGGGAGAGGGATGCAATTCCAGGGGCTGCAGGGACAGGGGACATCCCTCCCAGAGCTGCAGGGACACGGGACATCCCTCCCAGAGCTGCAGGGACAGGGAACATCCCTCCCAGAGCCACCACGCGGTGAGGCGGGGACCGTGGAGCGCGGTTACCGCTCAGAACTTTCCCTCCACACCGAGGTCAGGAAGCTCCCGACCGATCACCCCGCGTTACAGCGAGCACCAGGACGGCCCGCGATCCACCCGAGTCACCGCACTGGTTCCCAGTCCTCGAACGGGTTCCCAGTCCCCGCACGGGTTCCCAGTCCCGGCACGGGTTCCCAGTCACGGCCCTGATGCCCAGTCACTGCACGGGTGCCCAGTCCCGCACTGATTCCCAGTCCCGCACGGGGTCCCAGTCACCGCCCTGGTCCCCAGTCACAGCCCTGGTTCCCAGTCCCTGCACGGGTGCCCAGTCCCGCACTGATTCCCAGTCCCGCACGGGGTCCCAGTCACCGCCCTGGTCCCCAGTCACAGCCCTGGTTCCCAGTCCCTGCACGGGTGCCCAGTCCCGCACTGATTCCCAGTCCCGCACGGGGTCCCAGTCACCGCCCTGGTCCCCAGTCACAGCCCTGGTTCCCAGTCCCTGCACGGGTGCCCAGTCCCGCACTGATTCCCAGTCCCGCACGGGGTCCCAGTCACCGCCCTGGTCCCCAGTCACAGCACGGGTTCCCAGTCACCGCACTGGTTCCCAGTCACTGCCCTGATTCCCAGTCACTGCACTGGTGCCCAGTCCCGCACTGATTCCCAGTCACTGCACTGGTGCCCAGTCCCGCACTGGTCACACCAGGAGTCCTCAGATCCACGAGCGGAGCCGTTCCCCATCCCGCGGGATAATTAACGCGCTCCGCCGCCCCTGCCGCTGCCCGGCGCCTCCGGACCGCGCTCTGGCGGGGAAGGGCGAGGGCTCAGCAGCCGGACCGGGACTCTCACCTCTCCCCGGGACACACCGAGGAAAAGTTGCCTGTGGGGCGCGCTCCCGCAGCTGCCTGGACCGGGAGCGGGAGGAGGCCAGGACCGGGATTGGGATGGGGACCGGGATGGGGATCAGGGTTTGGATTGGGATTGGGATGGGGACCGGGATGGGGATCAGGGTTTGGATTGGGATTGGGATGAGGATCGGGATCGGGATGGGGATCGCGGCCGGGAGCGCGGCCCCTGCCCGCCCCAGCAGGTGGCAGACGCCGCCCGCCACCGGCCCCGCCGCCGCCGCGGGGACCCCGCCGGTCCCTCGGAGCCGGTCCCGGGCAGTGCGAACGGAGCGGGCCGAGCCGGGCCGGGCCGGGCCGGGCCGGGCTGCCT
This sequence comes from Nicator chloris, assembly GCA_013400495.1. Taxonomy (NCBI): domain Eukaryota; kingdom Metazoa; phylum Chordata; class Aves; order Passeriformes; family Pycnonotidae; genus Nicator; species Nicator chloris. Next base: position 42,131 of record WAAE01013760.1, read on the forward strand.
TCCCCTGACCTGCTCGCTCCTGTCCCGCGGCCGCTGCGCTCCTCCGGTGCCGGCGGTCGGGCCGGTCGGGGGGAGGGAAGGGAAGGGAAGAGGAGGGAACGGGAGGGGAGGGAAAGGGAAGAAGGGCAGCCGGGCCGTGTCTGTGCAGCAGCTCCAAGGCCGGGGCAGACGGAGTCACAGCCGCCCCTATGAACGGGGTGTTGCGGTCCCGGTGTGCTGCGGGGCGGCCCGTACCGGGAGCTCCGGTACCGAGTGCTGTGACACAGCCCTTACCGGGGATACAGCCCTTACCGAGCACCCGGTACAGCCCTAACCGAGCTGTGACACAGCCCTTACCGGGGGTACAGCGCTTACCGAGCACCCGGTACAGCCCCAACCGAGTGTTGTGACACAGCCCTTACCGGGGATACAGCCCTTACCGAGCACCCGGTACAGCCCNGAGTCACAGCCGCCCCTATGAACGGGGTGTTGCGGTCCCGGCGTGCTGCGGGGCGGCCCGTACGGGGAGCTCCGGTACCGAGTGCTGTGACACAGCCCTTACCGGGGATACAGCCCTTACCGAGCACCCGGTACAGCCCCAACCGAGTGCTGTGACACAGCCCTTACCGGGGATACAGCCCTTACCGGGGGTACAGCCCTTACCGAGCACCCGGTACAATCCTTCTCGGGTGCTCCGGTGCATCCCGGTCCTCACCGGCTGTTTGCCGGCCCTGCCTCCCTCCCTCCTTCCCTCCCTCCCGGCCTCAGCGCAGCCGATAGCTCCCCGCAGCCCCACTGCGGGCTCACCCAAATATCGGTGCCTGAGCACCCAGCACTGCCCGGCCATCTCTCACTGGGACTTTCCAAGCAGGGATGGTCACAAACACAACGATTTGGGATGGGAAATGAAATCCCACTGCTGGCCGTTGCTAAAATATCCCAAACTGCCCAGACACCCATCCCTGCGCCTGCCAGAATCCTTGGTGTAATTCCACCACCGTTTCCCACTGGTTTGCAAACAGTTCTCCCAGTGCAGACACATCTGTCCTCGTCCAGCTGGGAGTCCAAAAATGGGACCTGGTGCTGTGGGCAGGATCTGGGCACCTCCCTGGACCTGTACAGCTCCAAAACCTGGGTGGAAACCCCGAGCAGCACCAGGCGGACACAGGACACACACCCGTGCACAGGTGGGAACAGTTCTGAGAGACCCCTCCTCCACCCAGCCCAGGAAGTTCATTTCTGGGGATTCTACTGCAAAATAAAAAGTCAGCCAAAACTTTCCTTTTTCTCATTATCATTTTCATTTGCACTTCAGTGCTCCTCCCTGCTTGTTCTACAACAAACGTTTTTTCCCAGGACCAAACCACACTGAGCTAAGCAGGAAAAGTGCCTGAAAAAAACCCAGAGTGCAGCCTAGGAGTGAGCCCAGAGCTCAGCACTGACATGGAAAAACAGAACTCAAGATGGGCCAAGCCAAGAGGAAAAAATAAAATAAAATAAAATAAAATAAAATAAAATAAAATAAAATAAAATAAAATAAAATAAAATAAAATAATGCCATTAACTGATGTTTCTCGTGCAGCTGGCAACTCAAACCAGCACTAAAACACCAGCCACGGTCTAAAAGGTCCATCAAGTTCAGAGATAGAGTCACAAATTTTACAGGGGAAAAATCCTTCAGAATGCCACTGCCAAGGGCTGACACTGCCCCGTTGTCACCCTTTAGCTCCTTTTCCTCTCCTGTTTATTCTCAGAACAAAGTTGCTCCTTGTGTTTCAAAACTTCTCCTGCAATCCCTCCAGAAATATAGGACAGGCTCCTTTAATGATCAGGGAAAAGTTGGATTCTGCTGGAGTCACATTAATTTCATCAAACATTTCATTATGATAATTAACTTCATCTTTCAGTCATGCTACTGATGGTCTGGGCTCATCAAAACCTTTTTTTTTCCTGCCGTGCACTGAAAAAGCTCAGATTTACTAATCCAGCAGAAGGTTTACATTCATAAATCAATTCTGTTTGTTTATAGAAAAGTTCCACACTTGATCATTTCGTGATTCCCACCAGAGCATGGGCAGCTCTCCAAATTACCAGCTTTGTTTTACACTAAATAGTTAACAGGAAAAGTAGGGTTTGGTGATACTGAGAATACTCCTTTTCTTGATTTTTATCAAAATTATTCTGGGCACGGAGTGTTGAAGAAAGGAAAAAAAAAAGGAAAGCAAAAAATCCTAAAAAACAAAAATCCACCCAAAAAACCCCAACATCCCCCAAAATAAACCAACAAAACAAACAAACAAAAAAGGGAAAGTAGAAATAACCCAGAGGAATCCTGATCCGGCCTGGGTTGATACAGGGATCTGCTGTGGATGTGAACTTGGGGCAGCAGAAATCAGGCTCTGGCTGTCTAATTTTGCTGCTAAAACAGAACAATTTGGTACAATCACCAAAATATCGGCCCTGCAGAACCACAACAACCACACTCTGGGGTTTGTCTCACTCAGAGCCCAGCACCACCTCATCTTTCCACTGAGAAAAAGAGTTCTGGAGCAGACAGAAATGAGGGAATGAGGTTTAACCACTCCCAGAGTCACGGCAAGGGATGGAGACGGAACACAGCGAGTGGGAAAAGTCCATCCCAGAAACTCCTCATTAATTAGGGCCCTTCCAAAGAGCCAGCCCCGTTTCCCTGCTGCAGGGATTTATCTGAGCTTCCACACATTTGTTCTTCAGAGGGAAAAAAGAGCATTAAAAGGGGAGAGAGCAGCTGCCCTGTTCACCTAAAGATCAAAAACCCACCCACAAACACATCAGCTGCAGCAGAGGAGCTCAAAACCTCAAACCCAGCCTGAAAAAGGTTCTTTGTGTCCTTGTCTCACCAATGATTCACTCCACGGGCAGCTCAGTGAGGATTTGTCCCTCCTGCTCCCTCAGACCTGTCCGTGTGTCCAGCTCTGGCCACGGAAAACTTGGTCTCGTGAATGTCCAGCCAGGACAGGGCTGCACATTTTGCTTTTGTTCCTGTGTTTTCCTCCTTTGGAATTGCCTCCCCTTTGTTTCTACTCAGGCACATTGCTTCTGATTTCCTCTTTTTAAGGCTCTTTGTGAAGTACTTGGGAATCCTGACTGGAGTTACCGAACCTCTGTAAAATACACCCAAAACCTCACACTGGCTGATTAAATAGAGGTCTGATTTTTGTTCTGTCTCCCGTTACTCCTTCTTTTTCCCCCCCAATATTTGCACCCCAACTAAAAGCAGCAGCTGTCACCCTGATTATTATTAGTATAGAACAATTATATTAATGGCCAGCTCATGGCCTTGAATGTAATTATTATATATTATAAATATATTATTATGTAGATTCTGTTTAGTATTTCAGACTCTTGAACTGCTCAAGTATTTTCCTTTTCGAGGCAGAAGTAACAACAGGAAAAAGAAACCATTTCCCTTTTAGTAAATGATATAATTTATCTACCATTTTTTCCAGTCCTCCTTCAGAATCACAATTATCTCCAACAATCAAGGATCTTCTTTTCTAATACCTCTCCAGTATGAATAAATATAAAGAAAACTGGCTAATGTTATTCTACATGTGAAAATTGGCTTCATAATTGAAAAATAGTGAATGAAACATCTCAATTAACCTCTTTCTAAATAGAGAAATAAATATATTGTGTATATATTATAATCTGTTAATGGGGGGCAGAAGTAATTAAGTGATCCAGATTTTGCTGTCAATTTCCTCACTAAAATCCAGGAAAATTCTCTGTGCATTCCTGGGACTGTTCCCAGGTTACAGGACTAAAGAGCAACAGAAGGGGACACACACACACTCAAAGATCACCTCCCCACGTAAAAAAAGCTTTTTTCTCCTGAAAATAAAATTATTTTGATGAAAATCTTATCCTGGCCCTTATCACCACAGTGCTGCTTGGTCCTTTAGAGGGCAATCATTTATTGCAGAAGTTTTTATTTTCTGTGAGTGCTTACAAACAACCCTAACCCTTTTCCTGCTGCCTGAAGGGGAAAGATCAAACTTTTGTCCTGCTTTGTGTTAGGGAAAAATGTGTCCCCTGGTGAAAGAAATGAATTTAAAAACAGCAGCACCAAGAGACAGCACAAGATAGGAATCAACACAGACTGAAAAATGGCTTTGGGATTTAGTCTGGGAAGGGTTTGAGGTGTCTCCTGAGACCTCTCCCTTTGGGGATCTCTCCCTTTGGAGCTCTCCCTGCTTGGAGTCCTCCCCTCTGGCCTGCAGGATTCCCCCAGCAGAATCTCCCCTAAAATGAGCAGCCTGTGGGGTTTGGTGCACAGGAAACAAAGTTGGAAGTCGAGACTAATTTTCTAAATTTATCCCAGTGGGAAAAATGAAGGTATTGATTTTTAAAGCCCAGGGTGGCCCTGGCCAGGAACACAGCTGGGTGTGAGAGCCCAGCTCAGCTTCAGCTGCTCAGGCTCAGGAAGAACCTGCAACATCCCCCTTTTATTGGCACACAGCTCCTGGTGACACCAGCTAAATCAAACCTAATGAAGTCTGAAAGCATTTTGTACCCTCCAACTCTTCTAACTTCAGCATCTTTGGCACTGTGTGACACTCTTGCTGTGGGATTTGGTAGACCAGTGTTCCCAAGGACAGTTTTCCTAGGACCAGGATGAAAAACTTCAATTTGCAGCCTAGAAATTTTATTTTGAGTCACCAAGAGTTCAAATGCTCTTCTATTGCAGGGGTTTGTATCCCTCAGGCACCTTGGCCACTTAGGAATTATGAGTTCACTGGGTTTGATGAAAGCCCAGAGCAGCTGGAAACATCCCAAAAAGCCCTTCACAGCCCCAAATCTGCCTCCTGCCTGCTAAGACAATATTTCTCATTTAGGTTAGGTCTGAACAGTAACTTCTATTTGAGTTGTACTTGATTGCAGGTTTGTGAAGCTCACAATTTGAATTGCTCATCTTCAATCCATTTTTGGGTAAAGGAACTTTGCAAACATCATCAAAATCCTATTAATTCCATATAAATCCTCACCCAGGGGCTGCTTCACCAGCACTGCTGTAACCTGTCTAGGAGATCGCAACTTTCTCCTCAGCAGACTCCAAACCATCTCCCACTCTCACTTTCCTCTTAAAAACAGAGAAAAACTGAATTTCCACTCCAGATTCAGCCTCCCCATCCTCCCTGGCCACAATTTCCATGGTTCCCATTTCCAGTGCTGGTTTCCAGCTGTCCCAGAGGGGTTTGGTGCCATAACCTGGGCTTCACAGGATTTTCTCCACCACCAGCAGAGTCAGGGGCAGGATCCTGAGTCAGGGGGTGGGTCACGAATCAGGGGCTGGATCCTGAGTTGGGGCTGGATCCTGAGTCAGGGGCTGGATCTGGAGTTGGGGATGGATCCTGAGTCAAGGACAGGATCCTGAGTCAGGGACAGGATCCTGAGTCAGGGGCTGGATCCTGAGTCAGGGGCTGGATCCTGAGTCAGGGACAGGATCCTGAGTTGGGGCTGGATCCTGAGTCAGGGGCTGGATCACGAGTTAGGGGCTGGATCCTGAGTCAAGGACAGGATCCTGAGTCAGGGGCTGGATCCTGAGTCAGGGGCTGGATCCTGAGTCAGGGACAGGATCCTGAGTCAGGGACAGGATCCTGAGTCAGGGGCTGGATCCTGAGTCAGGGGCTGGATCCTGAGTCAGGGACAGGATCCTGAGTTGAGGATGGATCCTGAGTCAGGGGCTGGATCCTGAGTCAGGGGCTGGATCCTGAGTCAAGGACAGGATCCTGAGTCAGGGGGTGGATCCTGAGTCAGGGGCTGGATCCTGGGTCAGGGGCTGGATCCTGAGTCAGGGGCTGGATCCTGAGTCAGGGGCTGGGTCACAAGTCAGGGACAGGATCCTGAGTCAGGGACCGGATCCTGAGTCAGGGACAGGATCCTGAGTCAGGGACCGGATCCTGAGTCAGGGACAGGACCATAAATCTGGAGGGTTTAGCTTATCCCAGGACTGCTCCATCCCTCGGTGACATCCCCTGGGTGCTGCCACTGCCCAGCACGCCCTGGCCAAGCCCCAGCCCTGTCGGGTGCGAGGGGAGCCCAGCAGCCCCAGGGAGGTTACCTGCTCGTTGGTGTGGCACACAGCCAGGTTCTGCTCGTCGCAGGAGCAGGACACTCGGATGTACTTCAGCCAGTTCCCAGCCCCGCCCTGGCCGGCGTCACCACAGAACTTCTCACTGCCCAGGGCATCGGGAATCTGCGGGGGAACGGGACAGGAAAGGGGTCAGCTGGGGCCAGATGGCAGCTTCAGAGGGGAGAGAGGGAGGAAAAGGGTTTGCAGGGCACAACTCCAAACAAGAAATAGAAAGGAGAAGGGTGGGTGATAGATATAATTGATAGACTTGTGACAAGAATAAAAATTCAGCTCTCAGCTATTATCTGAAGGTCCTGGCTGGCAGAACCTCTAAGGACACACCTCAGAGTGGTCCATGAGTAAAAGGTTCAGGACCACAAATATTTTGGAAAACACAGCTCTGGTCCCACACAAAGTAATCAAAGCAGGGAACTCCTCCAAACCGTGCTGATTTTTATGACAGGGTCCTTAACTGCTCCATCTTCACATCATCTGTTTCATCCTTTCATGCAGGATAACTTTTAATTACAAACTTTTCAATAAACTCTCAAACCAGGTTACTTTCCACAGAGCTGTGAGGTTCTATTTTAAGAAATGCTTTACCCAATGCACTGCTTTCATTTATCTGAGTACAGCCTGAGAAATTCACCGGCTACATCTGTGTGGCTGAAGGTGAGATGCAATTTGGCTGCTATGAAAAAGAGGAATCCTTCAAAATAAAACCCCTCAGATATTTAAAGTCCAGGTGTGGGGAAAAAAAAAAAAAAAAGGTTAATTAAGGGGTTGCAGTCCAAAGAAAAGTTCCTGCCTGGTTTGCCAGGAAGAGACTTTTCCTCTCTTAAGGCAGTGGAGTTTGGTGACAGAACCAGAGGAGATGCTCAGTATTCCAGAACAACTTTTGGGATGATCCAGTTTGTATTCACTCAAAAAAGCACATTTTAAAAATGACACAGGACACCCTGAAAACAAGGAGAAGCCCTCTGAGTCCCAGCTAGCAAGGCTCTGCTCTGCTCTGCTCCTAAGAGTTCCTCCCTGCTCCAGAAACTCCTTTTTTCCTGAGATTCAGATTTCCCTCTACCCTGACCAGCCTTGTGTCAGTGCAAATTACCTCAGTCATAGAAAGCTCTTAACATGCTTTTACTAGCAATTAATTCTCTCAGAATCTCGTGGGATATGATTATATTTTTCCATCTATTTCAAGACACAGAAAAAAGGAAAAAGGTGGGAAAACAAAGGAGAGGAATAATTAAAGCCCAGCGATGACAGCAACAAGTCGAGCCTAAGGCTGGGCTGAGAAACCTCTGGGGGACAGGTCCAGTTCAGACTCTGGCTCCCAGCTCTGAATTCCTGGGAGGACCAGGACCTGCCAGAACCACCAGGACAGCTCCCAGCTCCCAGCACTGGTCCCAGCAGACATTTTCCGGTCTCATCCCCACCACCAACCCTTCCTTCTCCAGCGCCCTGGCTGACAAGGGATGAGGGAAAATTCACAGAATTCACAGAATGAATCCCACCATTGCTACTGGGCTTCTTCCTTCCTATTCAGGACATGGCACTGGGAGTCACTGAAATGCTGCAATTTCTCCCAGAACTTGTCTGGGACAGAAGTGGTGTGAGAAAAAAACCCTGGCTGTGCTCAGTTTCTTCATCCTCTGCCTGGGAACACTCAAGGTCATTCACCCATCCCTAACTAGACCCCAGAACTTTCTAGACACCCTTGGTCATCTACTGGCAGCACCAACGGTCTGAGGTAGGCATTGATGGCACAGGAAGCCAATTCTGTGTTGCTTGGAAGTTTTTATAAAAGAAAACACCCAACAATAAACCCTGTTCTTAATGTGGCTGAAACACTACTGAGTTTACTCAAGCTAAAATATCAATAACTCCTGTTCTGTCTCAGGGAGCTCCAGGGACACTGAGACTGCCTAAAGCTGCTGAGATAAAGAGCTTCTCTTGGATTTTTTGACCCCAAATTGAGTGGCCAAGCCAGCCCCCCGAGTGGGGACACACCCAGACACCAAGTGACGACAGCTTCCAGGGAAATTGTTTGGAAAACCAAACAAGATGAATCATTGATGCTTGGCTAGTCTGAAACCACTGCAGAGTTCGGGCAGAGTTTGCAGTGGTTTGAGGAGCCAGCAGCCCACAAACCTCCCAGTGCCAGCAACTGGTGACATTCAGTGGCCCTGGGAACACAAGATGGCAAATCCAGGAAACACAAATAAGATTTTTTTATTTCACAGCTGTATCTCACAGATGGTCTCTTTCATCTTCCAGGATTGTTTGAGAGGACACTTAGGGCCATTGAATGGCTTAGGATGGAAGGGACCTTAAGGATCACTTAGTTCCAAACCCCTGCCCTGGGCAGAGAGGTCGGGGAAAGCCCAGGATTCAGCTCAAATTCATTTTGCAGGGTCCTGCTCGCCAGCTGTGCCTCAGGAGGAGGTTCTGCCGCAGCTCGAAATCACCTGAAACTCTGTGGTTTTATCTGCGTGGGGCATTAAAACCCAAGCTGAGGGTGTGAAATCTGACAGATCAAAATGAGAGAAAAAGAGGTGCTGTGAGAGCCTGAGAACCTGAGCTGCTGTTCTCACACACACTCACTGCCCTCCACAAATAGAACCTGGCATCATGGCCCAAAGCCCAGAAATGGGGACTGCACCCAGCCACCCCTCATCCCTCTGCTGGCATCCACCAGGAGCCCCTGAAAATGGAATAAACAGGAAGATCAGCTGGTCTCGGGGTGCTGCAGGACCAGTTCCAGAGGCAGGGCAGCTCGTGGGCCACCTCAGCCCCCCGTGGCCAACACCTCTAATTAAAGATCAGGTTCACACGCTCGCACTCGTCGCTGATGGTCTCTATCAAAGTTATTTCACAGCTTAAACGCACCGAGGAACGCAGCAGCAGTCACCCAGCACTATCTGCAGTATCTGCTCTTTCTTCTGTCAAATGTTCACACACAGAATAATATTTTAAGTCTCTCTTCGCTCCCCCACCTGAGAAAACTCCGGAAAAACAAACTGCAACCTTTTACCACATCTTCTTCCAGTTCAGACCAGAAGGAAATCAGAAATTTCCTCTGGCGAAATTCTGCAAACCAACTGTTTACAAGTCTTTGTCAGTAAAAAAAAAAAAAATTAAAAAAAATTTCCAGTTTGAAAATGCTCCTGGGATGCTCACGGAGCATTGGTTTTTCTGTGTTCTTTGGAAGAACCAAGAGATACCCCATGCTCTAGGACAGGTGGAGAAGGAAAATGGAGGCAAAAAATTTTGGGAATGGGCAAACTAAAGATCCCAGATGGATTCACCCCACCCCTGGAAGGCTCAGCTCCCCACAGCCACCCACCTGGGGATGCTCTTACCATAACATCTCCAGCTCAATTAAATTTGTTTATTCAGAGTTAAAACCAGAACTAAGTCCCTCCCTATCCAGGACCCAGCAGCAGCTTTAATCACAAAACCATCCACCCCTGTTTTCCTGGGCAGGTAAAGGCTGACATCAGATATTTAGTGTCAACAGCAAAAAACCCCAGAGATGACATAGGAAGAAAAAACCCATCAGAAAATCCAGCGTAATTATTAACAGGACTCTGACGTGGTGGAGCTGACATGGAATTTCTGCCTGTGCTCTCTGCTCAGGCTGGCTCTGTTTCAGTGGAGATGTCTCTCCTGAGAGTAATTTGGCTTAGAGATTAAAAGAAGTTGTCAGAGGGAAAGGAGAGGTGAAAAAAAGGTGGGAAGATACTGAAGAGGAGAAAACAAAATAAAATCAGTTTATAATTAGCAATTGGTGCTGGTTTTGCAGATCTATAACCATCATGTGCTGCTATTCCAGTCAGTTTTGAGAATGCATTTCACCTCCTTGACCCCCTTGGCTCTGAGGCCCAGCATCCCTGCCCCACAGAGCTGGGCTCCCTGCAGGAACAAGATCTGTCCCTTTTTCTTTGTCCCCATGTTAAACCCCAGCAGTCTGGGACAGCCCCTGCCCTGGAGATGTGCTGGAAAAGCAGACTTTCATCTGGCCTGCAGCCTGCGGACACGCTCAGAAAGTTAATTATTGTGGGAGCATTTCCTCTGGCCGCTCTGCCATTTTATCCCTCCCACCCCATCATGGATTTTTCCCCGCTTCTTTTTTCATGACTGAACACGCCAAAACTGCAGTTCATCTTTTCTCCTTCTGCTGCAGATGGTGAGTTCAGTCTTTATTTATTAACCCACGGCACCTCCCAGCACTTTTGTCTTCAAATCCAACAGCTCATCTAAGAATTCCCAATTCCCCTTCCCTTCCCTGCCAGTAACAGTGCCATGATTTTGTCTCATGGAGTTGTTCTCTGGGTTTCACAGAACTCTCCTTGCTCTGAAGTCCCCCAGCCTCCTCCTCTCCAATCTATCCCCTCCAAACAAATGCACCTTCATGTTCCCTGGGATTACAGGGCTCTGACAGGCCCTCTGCAGAGACACGGATTTGGGATGCAGAGCCAGAGCTCCGGCTGTGGCTGTGCTTCAGACCCATCCCCAGCCAGCCAAAAGGAAATTGTTGTCATGTTCCAGGGCTCACTTTGCAGCTTCATCTGCCGTCTGCCGAGCAGCGCTCGGGGTTTGGATCCAAAAGGCTCCTTGATCTCGCAGAGGCTCCGCTCCGTAATTTATTAACATCAGAAATGCTGAGTTATGGGGCAGAAGTTATGGAAAAATCCTCTCGAACGTTTACAATTTTTTTTGCACATCATTTGAGGTTTCCTGCCCCTCTAATTTGTGGGCTCTCTGTTGGGTTGTTTCTTTCACATTTTAATGGGCAGCGTCCAAGGTTTGGCCCCGGCAGAGGTGTGCCGGGGGGCTGGAATGCCTGCGGATCTGTCGTCAGTTGGCTTAATGGATTCCTAGTGTGCATGGAGAAACGGAGCAACCAGGAGTTTGCCATCACTGACCCAGCGTCCTGTTGCTATAACATCCCTCCCCAGAAGCCCAGAGTGTAATAAACCTTCTCATCCCATGGTCGCAGAATCTGCCTCTGACAGCTTGGCTGATGTGCACATTTTATTTGGCAGGAGTTGGAGATTTTTTTCCTTTCTTCCCCCCCCCTTTTTTTGCTTTAATGACCCACGAGCTGATTTAGAGCAATAAACTGTTGCCATGAAGTTTTGTTGTGTTTCTTTTAAATAAAGGGAAGGGAGGGACTGCTGCAATTTATGACTTTCAGAAGTAACTGAAACAGAAAGTCCATTCTTGCCACGGAATGAAGAGAAAAAGACTTCATCCAGAGAAACACCTCTGTCAATGTGTAGACACGAAGCCTAGATGAACTCATAAATTCAGCACTCTGCCTGCAATTAAGCAGGCTTCCTGGTGATTTGACAAAGAGTTAATGAGAAACGTGTCAGACAAAAACAGGTCACAGCACTGGAAAGCACTGGGAAGAGCAGCTGAGCCAAACCCAACTTGTCTGCTCAGGGCCACAGGAAAAGCTCGGAGTGTACTCAGGGAGAGCTACTTTGAGTGATGTACAGTAAGCTTCTTGTGCAAATGGAAGGTCTTGGAAGGAGGTCCCAGCTCCAGACCCACCAGATAAAGAGAGAAGAGGCTGCAGAGCTCTCACCACCACCCTGCGTGAGACGGTCACACCCTCATCCTCAGCGTGACCCCCTGGGACAGGGGCAATGCAAGTTCTAAGGGCTGCTAAATGGCTGCAGGATCCCAGAGCTCAGTTCATCTCCCTGGCTCTGTGAGCAGGATCTGTCCTCAGGAGTCTCCTCACCACCCCTGTCCCCTCCCCTCTGCGGGCAGACCCTCGGGTTTCCAGCAGCACAGCACAGGACCCACCGGCTCTGTGACAAAACCCCACCGTACCCAAACACTGTGGATGCTCAGAGGGGAGTAAAGCAAATCTTTATGGTTCCCCTGCTGTCAAACAAGCACGTTTCTGCTTCTTCCAAACTGGGAGAACCGTGACTGTGAGGAAATCCAGCTGGACTGTACTGGGGCCAGTGGGATAGGTGATGCCAGGCAGAGGCTGCTGTGCCCAATGACACTGTGGAGCCAGGTGACACTGCCAAACCTGGTGACATTGCTGAACCCAGTGGCACTGTGGAGCCCAGTGGCACTGCTGAGCTTGGTAGCACAGCTGGCTTTGGTGACAGTGTAGAGTTTGGTGACACGGCGGCGCCCGGAGCCGCTGCTGGCTCGTGGGAGGCAGAACGCTGCTGCAGCCGATGAGAGAGAGACCAATTCAGGTTTTTAAAAGGCTGGATGTTTTTGAACTTCCACTCCCACCCAAGCCACATGTCTGGAGTGGGAATTTTCCACTGGTGTGTGCATTTCTGAGCTGCTGCTGGGCTGCTGCATCCTCTGGCTTCACGAAGGGTCTGGAGGAAAAACATCCCTGGGACATATTTCTGTCACAAGAAATAACCTTCTCATTCTTTTTCCCGCACCACATCTAAAGCACGCAAGGAATCACATGAAAAAAGGCTGTTTTCTCCCCAAAGTCCCTGTCCAGGTTCCAAGCAGAGGAGCCTGGAGGCTCACAGGAGCTTGGGAAGCAAGGCTGCGTTTCTGGAGAGTGTTTGAATCCAGCGGAGCCTTTTGAAGGGCTGCCCACTATTAACTGCTCTTCTCTTACACACCAGCACAGTGAGTATTTCCCAAGAGTCTGCTCTGCAGCAGGACAGAAAGGGCTGGAAAAAGCTGCAGTGTCACTGCTGTGTCCTTCAGGCACCGCAGATTCGCTCCAGCTGAAGGAACATCAGACCTGACCCTACATGCAAAGCCTCAGGAGGAACCAACAGCAGCAAGAATCATACAGGAGATAATTCACATTAAATTTACATTTACACCCATTAAATACAATCTCCAGGAAAGCATCTCCTGCTCTCCACAGCAGAGGGGCACCACAGATACACAGCAGAGCAACGGGGAAAAGAAATCTTGAGAAAAAATCCACCCTGGCTCTGCTTTCCCTTCCCTGTACCTATAATTCCTTCTCTTCCCATCTTGGACATGCAGTTTTGCTGCCCAGAAGACACCCTGAATGACACAGGATGCCACAGAAGGTGCTGCCAACGCTGATTCCTGTTGATGCACGAAATCAATCCCACCCCCTCGTTGCTCTCCCCTGCTCTCCTCCTCTCTGAGGGCAATCAGCTCCCCTTGCACAGCAACATCTCGTCACCAGGCAGAAAAACACCGAGTAAAGATGTCAAAACAGAAGACGACTTCCAAGCTGATGGCAGGCATTTATCTCAACAAAAGCTCGTTTTTCACCAGTAACGTAATTCATAGCACACTGATTTAAATTAAACAGTAAACCATAAAAAAGTCTGCTCGAATCAAATCCCAGGGCTGCCTCAGATATTGTACACACGAGGCAAGGAAGGGACTTCCAGTTCTTTGTAATATACACACACAAAAACTTTGAAGTTTTTCTCCGCACTGAAAGAGTTCAGGACATCCCATTTTTGTATCCTACAGCATTTTGGCTCATTCCAAAAGAATTGTAATTGTAAAGTTCTAAATAGATGAGAAAAAGTGGGAACTTGGGAGAAATCTTCCTCTGATTAAAAAAAGACAGAAGCTACAATAGGCAGGGGGGGATTTGGAGTCTCAGGACTTTTCACTGCACTGGGGAGAGGGAGCAGCAGCAGGAGGTGCAGCAGTGCTGAGCTCCCAGGGCTGTTCCAAGGGGTTAAAACAGACACAAATCACTTGTATCCCAGAGCTTTTGTGGTGATCCAAAACGCTTTAGGCTCTGATTCCTCTGCTGCTCTTTCCAAAGGACCATGTGGGCTAAAATGGCTCCCTAATGACCGGGTGCCAATTAGCCCAGGGGGAGGAAGAGTAGGGCAGCTCTCCTGGCAGAAGGGAGCGGGCACAGAAGCTGAACAGAACTTTATTGTACGAAGATGGGAACATTTTCTGATGGAAATTTGTCCAAGAGTCCTCTTAGCAGTGAGGCACAGCTGCTTCCCTTATCCATACCCAAAAGGTACTTCTGCTGTAAGGAAAACAAAGCCAACCTTAAAAATAAATTCTCATCTCTGCATCTTGAGGTGCATCCTGGGAGTTCCACTGGATCAGAACGGACAGAGGGAGCTGCTGCTTGCTTTAAATAATTTCTTATTACGCCTCCTTGGTTTTAGAAATGTTTTGGGAACGGAGCTGTGGAACACCACGAGTGTGGAGGCCTCTCCAGGGTGATTTATGGGCAGCACTCAGTGCCAAACCCCTCTGCAGTATTTCACACTCTGGCCAAAAAAGTAGCAGAGCCTTCAACTGCCCGTTCCTGGTGCTGACATTAGCTCCAAAGCATCAGCCTGGCAAAGGCCACTGGAGGTCCCAGCAGGAGAATACCCCTGTGAAATGACATTGTCTTATGGTCTCCTCCAAGCCTCTTCCTTGAGGAGAATCCAGCCTGCCACCCAACAGCCCTGGCAAATCCACTGCCTCCCCCTGCAAACTCTCTGGGATTACACTGGATCGTTAATACCACATGAAATAAATTCCAACAACTCTTATCCAGGTACCCCATGGAGAGATGAATTAATTCTGAGAGCTGAGGGGCTTGAAATAGCACTCATTTTCCCTTTAATTAATAGATTTGGGGATATATGGCCCAAGTTCAAGTAAGAGGGGGACACAGACAAGGAAGCCTGTGCCCTGGGGTGTATCTGATGGACACATCTGGGTGTTTCACCCCTGAAAACTAAGAGTGTCATTCTTAAAGCTTGATACTTGGAGTTACCCTGCACCCTGGTTCTGGTGGTTGGGCCATGTTTGGACACCTCAGCACAGCACAAATCAAACTTTCTGCCAGGAATGAAAATTACTGGGAATCAGAAATGAAGGGAACCAAAGTTACTGGCAGGGTAGGCTGGAAGCAGCGCAACAAGGCCAAGGTGTTGAATGTCTGGAGAGGCTGGAAAGGATGTGGACTTTTATTCCATGTGTGACTGGTGCCAGTTGCACCCAGGCAATGACAACCGCTGTGTTGGTCTCACTTCTGTCTTCTCCCGGAGCTTCTGCACCCTGCTTTAGGTGCTGCTCAAACAAGGACTGACTGGTACCACCACACCACAGTGAGACACAGCCATAGAAAAAAGGGAATCACCATCAAAAACCTGCTGGAGGTGTGGTTCGGAGTGGCAAGGCAAGCCCCAAGACACACAGGTATCACACTCTTCCAGCACTAATTTTAGAAGGTTAATAGAGGATGATTACTCCTTACTTTCCCCATCAGCATGGATAAAACCAACCCAGCAATCCAGGAACACTCACCCGGACGTGTGCACCTCTCCGTAGGCCTGGAATTTACAGGCCCAAAGGCTACGTATTCCCGCAGTTTAACCGTGACCTGACACTTTCAGAACAGAGATTTACGAAAACAAAAAACAAAACAAAACAAAACAAAACAAACACCCCCCCCCCCAAAAAAAAAAAAAAAAAAAAAAAAAAAAAGGGAGGAAAAGAACCCCACCGAAAGCAGCCCGAGGAGGGCTGTGCCTTCCCCGGCGAGCACAGCTGCACCGCGGCTCCCCTCACACAGGAAACCCCCCCAAAGGGCCGCGCTGGCACGGGGAAGCCGAGCCCTCGTAACCTTTCTTATCAGCAGCAGGGCCGGCAGCTGCTCGGCAGCTCTTCAGGAGGTGTGAAATAGATGAGTTTGTGAGCTGGGCTGGCACTGAGAAACAGAACGAAAGGATAGCCGAGGTTCCCCCGCCGGCGGCGGATCGAAGGCAGCACCAGCAGCCCCCTCTTTGAGGAGCTCAGGAAACAAAGCAGCCCAAGAGAGATTTTCTCTCACAAGGTGCTGCTCACCCCTCAGAGAGCTGAGATGTGTGATCTCTTTAGGGCGAGATTTACTGAAAACGTGGCCAGAGAAGGTGCTAAATGAGGCCTGTGGGCCTGTCCCAGACTCCCACCACTGCCCTACACCCTGCACGACAGCTGCCCGCTGCTTTATCTTATAAATGTCACCAAACGTGAGGGCAAGAGGCTTTCCCAGCACAAAGGAAGGGCTGACCCTTCTCTGAGGGAATTTAGGGGTGCTCAGGGTGGGCAGGGCAGGAGGGGCACAACCCAGGGGCTCAGAGCATCAGCCACCAGCTTCTCCCCTTGCCGTGGGCTGCTGGAGGGACAACAAGGACCTGGGACGAGTGGTCCACAGTTAAAAATTCCTCTTTGCTGTAGGGTTTTAAAGCATCCAGGCTTATCCCGACCCTTTGCCTTTGGATATTGGCTGAAGAGTGAGAGAGAGGTCAGAGAAACAGATCCTCAGGGCGCTTCCAGGAAAAATCTGCTCCCAGAAAATCTGCTCCAGGGCTGGTTTGCCTCCCAAGGGAGATGGAGATTATTCACATGCCATAAACCTTGAGCAAGAACAACTTCAACATGTAACCATTACACATGGGTTGTCTTCAATGTGAGCATCACTGAAATCAGAACTGGGGACACCAGGGTGGACATTTAGCCTCAAGTTTGCTTCTGTGTGAGAAAAGAAGGTTTTGGAGTCAGTTCTCACCTAAAGATACAAAGGTCTTTTACAGAAGGGGAGTCCCTCCCACCCCAATCCGACAGCTGCCTGCGGGTTTAGCAACAATCTCACTCACAGATACACAAAGAAAATGTGCAAAGTGTTCTGCCCTCAGATTTATGCAGTGAATATGGTTATTTTTCCCCCAACACAATGAGTCACACTTGTAAAGAAATTCTAGGGTGCTCATTTTCCACCAAAATCTCTGAACCAATAATTTTCTGCTGGTTGGCTGATGAGACATCCGTGAGAGGTTCACAAACCTTCAAGCCAAACCTTGTTCCTTCTTTCCAAATTATGACAAGAAAGGACTGATTCAATGATTTCCCCCTGCAGCTCTGCCCCCTCTGCAGCTGAAAGCAAAGCAGTATCTTGTCTGACATCACCAAAAGAGCTGAAATCTCAGCCAAAAGGAAGTACAAGGGTAAAACTGCACAGTCCCGGGTGCTGCTGGGATGAACTTTACCCTGAGCCAATTCACCTACTTATGAAATGATACATCCCAGGGAATTGATTCTAATGATAAATCTGCCCTTTGAATATGCTGAGAAACAACATTTCAAAATCTCCAGCTCAGATCTGATCCCATCTCTGGGTCAAAAGACAGCTGAGCAGAGTGGTGGTGTCGAGGTTAGGGCTTGGATGGAGCCACAGGAGAGTGTCGGGTGAGAGGGACCCCGATGCCTCTGCTCAGGTTGTTTTACTGAGGCAGTGCCAGCACATCTGGTTCTGTGACAGCAGGGCTCAAAACAAACCTGATCTGACACTCCAGACAGCTCACACTGTCCCAGCAGGGGCAGGTTTGAGTTAGGGAGATGCTGATAACCTCCACTCAGAACTCCTTATCTTCCACGGACACCTGTGCCCAGCCTGAGAGACAGCGCCCAGCAGCTCCATCCTCCCCCCGCCCTCCCTGATCCACGTCCTGACCTGGCAGGAGAAGACCTCTGCTCCTTTTAGTTAGGGCTGTTTTGAAGCCAGATGGGAAGGACAAAAAATATACCAGCATCTGCCTTTGGACCTAATTTCTCACCTCTCAGAAAGCCAGACTTCCACCCAAAGGTGGAGCTGAGGGTGACAAATATTTCCTTTATACATCAGGATTCCCTGGGCAAGAAAAGGGAACTCTCCTCCTTTCTGGGGCACTCTGATCTTTAAGGTCTCTTCCAAGCCAAACCAAGCTAGGATTATTTTCTCAGTCACAATAAATGTGAGGGTGATTTTGTCTCTTAAAACCAAATATTCTTGGGAAAAAAATCAGACTTGAGGTATTTAGAAGGTTCACCTGATAATGATCTCAAAGACTTCCTCAGATGGAAACACCTTTTTTTTTTTTGGTGACAGATTTCTTCCTATTTTGAAGTTTAAAACCCTCAATTATAGAACGCAAGACTTAAAACTAAAACCCTCTCAACCTGACTAAAAAGCATTAATTCAATGCTAAGTAGAAATTATCACATTTTTAAGCAGCGCTTCAGCATCCAAAACAAACAAACATGCTGAGGACATAATTGTCTCCATTCCCCTCACAGACACTCACAAAAAAGTTGAAGCAACTGCCCAAGCCTTGAAATGCTGCTGAAACAGCTTCTTGTGCTCTACTCCTGCAGCTTTTAAACCAATCCATGGTATAAATGATTCCTGCCTGTATCTGGCAGCCCTGGGAGTTCTCTGAGGATGAACATAAATTCAATTATACCAAATTAAATGGGAACATACATACATAAGCCACATAACTTTTTAATTGGGGGTGATTCTTCACTTTTTTTGGAAGAACTGTGCTGTAGCTGAGTCCACAAAGATGATACGACACATCTGCTTTCTCCCTGGAGCTGCCTGCTTTTATTAATTACCCTGAAGAGATAAACTTATATTGATGTAGTCAGTGTGTGAACAAAACCTCATGGATGAAAAATGGTTTAATTAAGGGAGGAAAACGTGGCTTAAGGGTGCTGAGAAAATCTGGTCTTTAGAGTCAGTAAAAGTTTCATAAGTGATTTGATAAAGATAAATCCAAGGGAAATACTTGCACCAAATACCTCTTTGACACTTCATGCTGGAGAATCACATGAAAAAAAAAGCTCCCCACTCAATCCGTTGGCTGCACCTGGGGGTGAGTTCAGACCACTCCAGATCTCTCATTCACTTTTCCTCTGCTCTGATTAACAAATCGGCCTCTGCTGCCCCAAACTGCTGCCTCCCTTCACTCCTGTGTCAGTGTTAACCTCCCAAAATCAGGCAAAGGCAGGACCAATCTATGCCCTGTCCCACTCTGCCTCGTGATGCCCAGCACCAGCACAATTACTGCTGGGCTGGGGAAGTAGTGAACAGGAGCAGAGGCTCTGCCAGAGCTTTTCCCTGCCTGTTTCAAGAGCCAAAAGAAGAGTCTGCCTTTAAATGACACAGAAATGTTGGCAAACCACTCTGCAGAGGAACCAACATCACAGCCGGTGACACTCAGGTGTGCACAGAACACACCTGGCTGTGCTAGCCTTGCTCCGTGTCCAACAGCAGACACTGAACGTGGTGCCGAAGGGAAGAGTTTTGCCCTGTCCCCGTCCCAGGGAGGCAGAAAATCAGGCAGGAACACCCAGAGCTCCGGGAGGGCCCCCGGAGCTCCCCCGGCCCCGGCACAACGCGCTCTTTGTGCCGGACGATGCTCCTGCGAGAGACGCTGCCTCAGCCCAAAGCCCGGCCAGAGATGGAGATCTCACACGCTAATAAATAAAAATAAATATCTGACCTCAAGTAAAAGATCCTTCGTTTGACACTCCTGATCATTTTTTATACTCCAAGCTCAGTTTTTACTGGACAGGATCCAGCCATCCTATGGAAATGGAACAGTCTTTTTCTTTAGGTGAACAAAAGTCCTTTTCTAGTCCTGAGGGCCGGTAAGTTTATCCAAATATTCTCAGTTTACTAGTAGCCCTTTTTGGAGCCGATGCACTCAATACAAGCACACTTTGTACCTGCGGGGCAGCGCCAGGACAGGGCTGAGCCCGGCGCGGGGCTGGAGCCGCCCGGCTGGGAGGGACCACGGACTGCCCCGCGGAGCCCCTGCCCGCCTCATCCTCCCCCTGCCCTCCTCCTCCTCCCCCTCCCCCCCCCTGTCGTCCTCCTCGTCCCCCCTGCCCTCCTCATCGCCCCCCCTGCCCTCCTCATCCTCCCCCTTGTCGTCTTCATCGTCCCCCCTGCCCTCATCATCCTCCCCTGCCCTCGCCATCCTCCCCCTTGTCGTCTTCATCCTTCCGCTTTTCCTCTTCATCCTCCCCGTATTCTCCTCATCCTTTCCCTTGTCCTACTCACCTTTGCCCCTGCCCTCCCCATCCTCCTCCTGCCTTCTTCATCCTCCCCATTTTCCTCCTCCTCTCCCCCCTGCCTTCCTCATGACCCCCCTGTCCTCTTCATCCTCACCCTTTCCTCTTCATCCACCCCATTTTCCTCCTCCTCTCCCCTGCCCTCCGCATCCTCCCCCTGCCCTCTTCATCCTCTCTCCTATCCTCTTCATCCTCCCCCCTTTTCCTTCTCATCCTGCCCCCGTCTTCCTCCTCCTCCCCGGCATCGCTGCCCACATCTGATAGCGCCGCAGAGAGAAACCACAGAGACAGCGCAGCGCCTCCTCCCCTCCTGCCATCTCCCCGGGAAGAATGTTTGGAAACGCTAAACAGCCTTTTCCATGTTTCTGCATCAGTTCTTATTTCTCGTCCAGCCCGTGAGCGGCTGCCAAGTGCATGAAGTAATGAGAAAGCTTCGGGAGAGGGGCTGACTTCACTCCAGCGGCGCTGCAGAAACACACCCAGCGTGTCCCGGGCTGTCAGCACGGCGCTGGACGGGACCTCATTAGCGAAATTTGACTTTCCCAGCCGGAGGAGACGCGTTCCTGGGTGCCACCGTCCCCCTGCCCTGCCCTTGCCTGTCACACCTTCCCGCATCCTTCCCTGCCCTTGCCTGTCACACCTTCCCGCATCCTGCCCTGCCCTTGCCTGTCACACCTTCCCGCATCCTGCCCCGCGCAGCTGGGAAGGTCCCAGCAAAGCACTCTCTGCCCCCAGACGTGACCTGGGGCTGGTGACAATGACCTCAGCACCCCGGAGGCTGCCAGGGATGTGAAGGGGAGGAAAAGGCAGGACACAAACGCCCACCTGAAGCTCTGTGGCCCCGCGGGGACGCGGCCCCAGTGCCCAGCGTGCAAAGGCTGTGCTGGGTGAGCTCTGTCATAACCTGCTCCCCCGTACAGGGAAATGCTTCCCCGGCAGGATTAAAACCCCTCTGTGGAATTACATCCTGTCGGGGGACACAAAGGGACCGGAGCGCTCAGGAGAGGGAAGCACTTCCACATGAAAAGTGTTTGAACGGCAGCTGATGGGGCAGCGCTCCGCAGGGAAGAGGCAGAAAGTGGAGACAAAGAAGGGAATGAGGGTCTGGAAACTGGGATAACTGGAGTTGTCACACCTTAAGGAGACTGAGGGGTGGGGTGTAAAGACATTGAGTTCAGACACTGGGACATTAACAGCAAGGAGTGATGAGCAAGAGGGACAACGACCAACAGAGATCACAGAGCTTCTGTCTGTAAACACAAGTCAGACAAACATCCAGACAAGTATCTGGAGGTCCTGCACTGGTCTGTGTGGGATTTGAACTGGAAGTGGAAGGGTTTGTGTGCAGCAGTGAGCAGATGGATAGCACCAAGTTGTTACCTAGTGGCCTCTGGAAATAGCTGCAAGCTGCTCTCAGCACTTTGCAAATGCTGCTATTTGAGGGGGAAAATATTCAGTGGAAATTCCTTCTCCCACTGAATCAGCAGAGGAATCCAACACAACACATCCAATCCCTTCAGCACGTGCTGCCCAGGGATACATTTTAAAAATAATATATTAGGAAGGGTGATTTTATTCCTACGAGCCTTGCCCACACAGTGACACCAAAATTTCGGCAGATAAGGGTCCATAAATCTCTCTACCTTATTAGAACGACTCCTGGTTGAGGAAAATGAGCCCAGCTTATCCCTGGAGCATGTGCTGCCTTTTGGACAAGGGCTTTGCAATAACACAAGAGAACACAAGAGCACGGGACTGAGCCCGCTGCTGTGATTTCCATGGGGCCGAGTGCCACAGGTGCACTAATATAGGCATTAGTGAATGATTAGGCCCCATAAAATATATGAATGCTGTTTCTTTAAGAAGCCATAAAATTTTATTGAGGAAAAAATCCATGTGCAAGGCTTTTGGTGCGTTTCATGCGGTCATTCAGAATTTCACTCTTTTCTGACAGGACTATGATAATTAAAACTGCGGCCTGGGTCTGGTTTCTATAAAGTCCATCTGGCCTTCCACGACGGAGACTTTTGGAAGGATGTAATTGCCTGGGCAGCAAATAACTATTTTGCCATCCGCAGTAGTTTAATTTTGTCCCTGCAGCAGGGGAGCGAAGTCACAGGGGCAAAAGATCATTAAGGTCTGTGGGGGAAGAGGGGCTCCCAGAGCCCGAATTTGTTGAAATGCTTGACACCAATGGGCCCCATTAATGCATGGGTTAGATACAATCTGTGGAAAAGGGTCTATTATAAAGGGATTATTTGGAAGTGTTCTGTAGTTGGGGGGTGGGTGTGATTGAAGGACTTAAAACTGTTACATTAACCCTTAGGGCACTCCAGGCAGTAACAAACCTGGCATTAAAGCGCTGGTGTTTGTCACAATTTCTCCACTTCCCTCCTTCCCTGCCACAAGGTCAAAGAGATTAAAAACATCCATAATGCACTCTTCGGAGCTACAAAGATGAAGCTTGTTTTCTGTCCACTTTATGGCTGCTGCAGCCCCCTCCTCACCCCGCCTCCCCTGCTCCCACCCCAAACACAATCGTTAAACAACGAAACAAACGGCAAAGGACAGACAGCGGCCATTATTTTATATATACACGGAATATAGGCATGTGTTTGCTTACACATCAAAAGAAAGCCAGCACAGATGGAGTGGTGACAGGAGAAGCTCTAGAGCTCTGCCTTAAACACCCAAAATATGCCTGTTTGTATTTTGCCTGACGTGAAAACAGAGCTGGAAATTTCAGGCTCGTGAGTCAATACCTTTCCTGGGAAGCTGCTTTGTTTTGCCACCTTCTTTTGAATGTCACAGCTCAGCAAAACTACTCAGGGACTTGACAGACTCTCAAATACTTTCCAGAAATCCAGTTTCATTTGCATTTTAAACATTTTAGGCATTTTGTGGTTTTTTTTTTTCCTGTCTTGTCAGCTGTTCGTGTGTGACTCCTCTGGGGGACCAAAAGCCAAATTGGGACATTGTGGGGCTAAAGCTCACAAAGGGATCAAAAATCTGCACCACCAAGGGCAGCAATTTTAACCAGCACCCAGAACTGCTCAGGTTTCCAGTTTTTACACTTATGCACATCCTTTAACTCCCCCTGTGCTCCACACAGAGGGATTTCAGCTTTCTATGCAGCAAGTCCAACAGCAAATCCAACCAAAACATTTTCCTGTTTGGCCTGAGGATGAGGTGCTGCTTTGTCAATTATTTAAAAAGAAAAGTCTGGATCAGCTGAATTTAGACATCCTGAGTGTTTTGAAAATTAATTTGTGGGATGAGAGGCAGAAAGCATCACAAAAAAATAATGGAAAGATCAATGCATGAGGAAATGAAATATATCTCAAGGTGGAAAACCTACTGCTGCTACAAGACATTGGAATCCTGGAACACTTGAACATCACCTCGAGATTCTCGTGTTCTCTGCCTGGCCATGGTGAGGGATGAAGGAGGAAAGGCCAGAGGAGGACACGAGCTCCAGGCACTGGGCAGACCAGTCCAGGAGGACCCAGAGCTCCATCCCCTCCCTCTGGCTGCAGCTTGTCATTGTGACAAATTATTTACACAACTGTGTGCCCTAATAACCCCAAAACCTGCAACCATCAGCCATTGCCAGGGCAATTTTCTCTGGAATAAGTGACTTCTGTTTTGCTTTCTTTTCCAAGGGTTCATCCATTTCATCTGATCTTGTAGGGTCCCCAAATCAACCACCTGATTCACAGGCTGTTTGCAAGAATATTGAGAATGTGGGAAAAGCCCCAAGGGCCAGAGAATGTCCCATTTCCCTGGAGTTTGTACCACACTTTGCTGCAGGAATGCTTGTGACTGACTTTCCTTCTCTGGGCAGCTCTGGGAACTCTGAGGGAAAACGTGCATACGAAGTGTTCCCCAGAGCCCAGTCAAAGCAACAACAGAGATATGGCAGTGGAGAACACACTCTGGAGAGAATTATTGAAATTGTGACTCTTCCAATACAGTAGAAATGTCTGTTTGCTTTGGCATGTCCAGCTCTGCTCACCACAGCAATCAGCACAGTCAGAAATGATTGATAGCTAAAAATCTCTGCTTGGAAGAGCGGAAATGATTATTAAACCCCATAAATTAGGGGGAAAAAAGGTGTTTAAACCCTTCGTATGAGCCCAACCCACAAAGGTTTATCCAGACCAATAGCCATGAAAGCAAACCTCCTAATTAACAAACCCTTAGAGTTGCTAATTCTGGTTGGTTTCTTCATCTGCTGCTCCAGTGCTGGGACCTGTTTGATGTGGCAAAGATGAGCCTGCAGGCACAGCACCAAAGGCAGGAACCAGCTGCCTCCCTTGAGCAAAACACTGAAATCAAAGCCCCAGAGCCACCCCGACCTCTGACCAAGCTGCGTTTGGGTATTTGGCAGGAAGACAATGCCTCTGAGATGATGAAGCCTTGGAGGATACACACAAGGAGAACCTTCTGCAAGGCGAGCTGCCCACAGATCAACCCCAACTCAAATTTGGTCAACAGCACCAGTAAAAGGACAGAACTTCTGAACTGATATTGGTGCTGACACAGTCACAGAGGAAAGTTTAAATGGGTTAAAACCCAGCTCCTGTGTTTTCATTCTGCTCCTGAGGCTGCTGGTGGTTCCCTGGGGAGCCCTGTCTGGCACTCACCACGCTGGGTGTCAAAAAATCTCTTTATTCATGGATTTATTGGGGTAAACCAAAGATAAGTGGAATTCCAGCCAGGCTGTGCAAGCACCCCTCATTCCCATCCTTTTTACTGCCTGAGCACCGCCTTGTCCTGTCCCATCCAGCCCATCTGCACTGAGCCCACCAAAGCCTGTGATCTTCATCATCTTCATCTTCAAACTAAATATATCTGAATGAATCCACCTCTAAAATTTGTTAGAATCCTCTTTATGCAGTTACTTAGAGCATGAACAGAGTTATTTATCCACATTAAAAAAAAATCTTCTGCTGCAAGTTTGCAGACAACTCCCGCAAAGATTTGATTTTCTTATTTTTTATTGAAATCATAACTAGCAACAGGGCTGCTTTTTCTTGGAAATCACGTTAAAAATACTCTGTTCTGAAGATCCTGTAGATTCATGAAACCTGCATCTTTTCTAAATCAAGGAGAGTGAAAGTCTGCCAGGCAAAGTAGGCGGAAGAGTGCCAAAAACTCTGAAAAGGTCTCTCAGAAGGGGAAAAAAAAAGAACCAGAATAAAAGAAGCTGTGAAAGTTTATGAGGATAAACACTGATGACAGGTGGAGTAGAAGCTGAAATCTGAACTCCAAAGTAACTGCAAATAAAGATTTGTTACAGATGGTTTTAATATGACCTAACACTGGGATGCCAGCTCCAGCATCACTTTTTCCTGTAGGCTGGACAAAACTAATAATGCAGTTATGGAGACAGGGCTGCAGCAGCACAGACAGCGAGGGCACACGGCCTGCAGGACATCCCCTGTCCCCTTCAGAGGGTGAGACATGGCCAGCAAATAGGTGAGAAAGGCACACAGAGCTGGAAACAGGAACATGTACCTTAAAGAGGGAAAATCCCAGAATGCCAGAATCACTGAGGCTGGAAGAGCCCTCCAAGGTCATCCAGATGTGTCCAATGCCCACCTTGTCCCCAGCCCAGGGCACTGAGTGCCACATCCAGGCCTTCCTTGGACACCTCCAGGGATGGGCACTCCAAACCTCCCTGGGCAGCCCCTGCCAAGGCCTGAGCACCCTTTCCATGGGGAAATTCCTCCCTGACCCTCCCCTGGCCCAGCCTGAGGCCGTTCCCTCTCCTCCTCTCCCTGTTCCCTGGGAGAAACCCCGATCCCCCCTGGCTGTCCCCTCCTGTCAGGGAGTTGTGCAGATCCAGAAGTTCCCCCTGAGCCTCCTTTTCTCCAGGCTGAGCCTCTTTCCCAACTCCCTCAGCTGCTCCTGGGGCTCCAGCCCCTTCCCTGCTCTGTTCCCTTCCCTGGACACGCTCCAGCCCCTCAGTGTCCCTCTTGTCTTGAGGGGCCCAGAAGTGACCACAGCCCCTGAGGTGCCTCCCAAGCACCAGGGGGACAATCCCTGCCCTGGCCCTGCTGGACCTTCAGCTTTAGGCACCAGCTGCCAGTGGTCACCCACATCCCAGAGCCCTGTGCTGCTGTGACTGAGCTGGCACCTGGAGCATCCTCCCTGGAAGCTGCTGAGAGAGCTGGGACAGCACAACCTGCCCAGCTCCTCCTGAGCCCCAAATCTTGGTGATGCTGCTGGGACAGTGCAGAGAGCTCCCTCCCTCCTTCCCTCCTCCAGCACCCAGCAGAATCACCCGGAGATGAGGGATGAGGGGAAAGAAGCCCCTCCTCTCATTTCCCCCATAAATTCATTATTTTGGCAGCTGAGCCCTGTCAGATAAGAAAACAAAACCGGATCTTCGGGAGAGCTGTGAAGTTCTTGTGTCTGAGCACTGACCTCCACCCCCATTTCTGGAATCCCTGCCTCATTCCCAAAGCAAAATCCAGCTGGAACACGCGTGGTTGCTACATCTCTGTCTAGACTGCAAGCATGTAACACACTTGGCAGGTTGGAGCATTCGTGCTGAGATCAATGGCCACTAACCTGCTGCACCACAATTCCAGGAGGATTTGGGGTTTGGGTTTTTTTTTTCATTGCATGGTAAATCTGAAATGCAAGTCTAGGTAGGAAATGCTGCACTGCTGCTATAACTCCCAGTATCAGCTTCTTAATTTCATTGTCACTGTTGCTCCAGTCAGATTTTAGAATGCAAAAAATATTGGAGAAAGGAAAACTTAGCAAGATTTTCAGAAGTGCCAAATGCCCTGATATTTTCAGCCATGTTTATCAGACAGAACTTAATGGGGAAAAAAAAAAGAACTTTAAACCATTGCTATCCTGAAACAAATGCGTGAACCATTAATGACCACAATATCCTATTAGCCACTCAAACCAATTAACACAGCTAATGACAGGTCCAAAATGAAAGGAATTTGTTCACTTTGCACACTGCAGAGTGTGCAGATGTTCTGTTTTACTTTTCCTGGGTTTCTGTGTTCTTCTGATGGGGCAGGATGAGTGCAGACCACATGAAGAGTGCATGAAAAACAAGTGAAAATTCTGTATGGAGAAGCTGAAACATCCCAAGCACTGAGAAAGGACAAGGAACTCTTCCCCCTCATCCCCTCCCCTCTCAGAATTCTTGCTCAGAATGCCCCAGGATGGATATTTAGGTAAGTTGGCCTGGGAAAAATCCACGTTGCTGGAGAGGAGCCACCAGCAACGGGTGTGTGGCTGCCTTGTCCCACTCCTGCTGCCACTCAGGGCACACATGGAGCCCTGGCCTGGCTGCAAGAACCAGCAGCTCCTCCCATTAGCCAGTAAAACGTCCCACATTTACCTAAGAACATGGTAATTGGGAGCTGGAGAGCTTTCCCCATAAATTCCTGGGGCACATGTGAGGGTGCCGGGCCCGTTCCCATGCGGAGGTGCCTGTGGAGCACAGGCTGGCAGGGACATCCAGTGGGCTTGGTGGGATGCCATAGCTCGTAAGAGCCAGTGCAGTCATCAATAAACCCAACATCAGCAATCATAAAGTTTTACCACTCACCTTATGTAACTTTTATTTTACACTCGATTAACTTTTATTGCCAGCTCGAAAGAATAAAGGCATTCTTACAGGGCAGAATTAGAAACAGCTTTTTGGTTTAAAAAAAAAAAAAAAGAAGAAAGAAAAAAAGAAAAAAAAAGGCATATTCTAATATAAGGGGCTGCATTCCAGGCAGCTTAGGAATATCAGGGGCAAAAATGGTGTAAAACATGCATGTCTAATTCCCAGCTGAGGGGGAGACAGCCTTACCTTCCTCCAGCCTTGGGCAGTAGCCCCATGCCTTCCCAGCACGCTGTGCCCTGCACTTCCCAGGATCAGATTCAAGGGAGACACCGAAGCAAGAGCTCCCCGGGCTGTCTGTGCAGTAACTCAGTGTGACAGCCGCTGACTTAGCAATTCCCGTTTGCTAACGGCAGCCGGGGAAGACCCAAACTCTTATTGAGATCACCGAGGTGGGAGCATCCCAGTGCACACACACAGCTCTTTCCCAGGAATTTGGGGTGGCAAACGCACGAGGAAGCCACGCCTTTCTCCATTTCCTTTAACTCATGATGCCCATTTTCTGGCACTTTCACAAGCATCAATCAGCAGCAGCCCGTGCTGAATCCACCATTGTTTGTTAAACTGGACAGTGCCTGGGCCATCATGCCTGAGAAGTCAGGGGACTGTCTAATGTCTGCTTTTAATATGGGCCAAGTCCTTTTCCCCCCCCTGTTTAGTATAATTTTATACTGGGTGGACACATTCAGGGCCTGAATGGTTTGACAGTCATGATTAATACCCTGCATTAGGAGATTCCAGTGAAAGTATTCAGGAGCACGCTGTGCAGTTTGGTTCTCATCAGATGGTCAGGTCTACAGGCCTATTAAAAACAGCAGGAGAGCTGCAGACTTAATCACAGAGGCTGGGCCCGTGGAGGGAGGAAGAGTGAGCCACAAAAAAAGGAGAGAATGAATAGAAGGGCAGAGAAGAGGTGCAGGAGAGCTCAGACTAACTCGTGCTCACACCAGCCACAAAACCAGGTGAGGGTTTCTTTAAAAGCTCTGTCCAAAAATGTTTCAAATGTAAAAATCTCTTTTCAAAACCAAAGCAGGTAAGGAGGGAAGACTTCACAAGGCAGGAGCAGAGTGGAAGGTAAGAACTACTTATGGTTTAATGGCAAAAAATTCTAGAAAGACAAAATAAGACCCAAAGCAGAACAGGTAACACTGGTGCTCCACATGGCAGCAGGCCCTGGAAAAATGCAATAAAGTTGTTTAAAGAGTGAAATCAGAGCAAACAAACCACTCAGAGAAAGGCAACACAAGTCTTCACTGCTGTTTTGTGCCTGGTTATTAGTTCATGGAGCCAGAGTCATCTCCAGATAAGTGGAAACCTCAAACAAACACAGGTCCAAACGAGGACACAGCAGGAATGGGGAGAGCTCCAGGCTCTCAGGGCTGACCCTGCACTGCAGCACAGCCCCTGTGGTGTGTGAACAAAAACCTGCAGGTGACAAAAACCTGCAGGTGACATCCCCATCGAGGTATTGGCACCTGAGTAACGAGATATTGGGCATCCTCCACGTGAATGAACAGTGGCAGGGGACACTGAGGGACACCCCTGGGTCTGAAGAACCCCCAACAATGTGCTCAGCAAACTCAGTGGTTTGTTGGGTTTTTTGTTTGTTTGTTTGTTTGGTTTTGCCCTTTCTCTCAGCATAAATGCACAGAGGAAACCCAGGGATGCTGAGATGAGCGTGACAGTTCACCTGGGGGAAGGTGGTCTGTGAAGAGAGTGGGGAGGAGAGGCAGCTGCAGCTGTGCCTGGCTTAACTCAGACCTGGTGTTGCCCAAATGATGTTCTAAGATGTGGTTTTACCCAAATGATGTTCTCCAGAGGGTGAGGAAGCACTGGGGGCTGGCCAACAACAATTCAGGTGGTGCTGGAGCCCATCTGAGCCCTGGTTCCACTTGCAATTTTTTCCCTCTCAAGCCTTTCCTGCAGTGTTCAGAGGTTTCAAACATTAACAATCCTCAAAACATTCTCTTAAACCAGCATTTTCCCAGCTCTGAGAAGGGAATTACAGACCTTGCTCTCCACCACAGGAAAAAAACACCAACCCAACCTCATGGAGATGGTAAATCCACCTCACTGGGAAGTCTGGAACTTCAGCAAGGTATTTATTTATTTATTCCTTCCCCAGCAAACAGCCCCACGGAGCACTAAGCAGCAGATTACATGCCTGTCTCACAAGAAACATAATGCTCCCAATAAAATAAGGCCATCAGCACCAACCAAAATCCCAGGACATTCCATCCAGGCTAATCCCACCCGTGCTATCAGTCTCTAATTTCCACAAATTTTCACAAAGTCAGTATTTGTGACAGGTTTGCACAACGTTGTGTTAAATGCTGGGAGAGGCACGTTGTGTTCTGGTTTCCTGATGGCCAATCCCAGCCTTTCTGCCACCATCACCTGGTTGTGGCACCAAAAAAAAGTTGGATTTTTCACTAAAGGAACACAGCCAAGATCACATAAACGTGTTATCGATTGTGCCACGAATCCGTATGAAAATCCCCCAAAAGTGCTCTCAGAAACTTGGATAAAGGAACTCCATGGTGTGTTGGCCAACTGACAAAGGTCCTTTTTCAGAAGGCTGCAGCCTCCCAACCTGCAAACCCAGCTTTTTATTATTGGAAACAACCAAAAACTTGAAAATGTGGTGACTTCAGCTGTTTTAAGCACTTGGTGGAAGTTCAGTTCCTAAAGCCTCAGCCCTGGGGGGCTTTCTGGGGCCTCATGGGGACCACAGTGATGCTCCTGAGGTTGCAGTGGTTTCGTGGGTAACCCAGGGCTGCTCTGGGCAGGGCTGTCACCTTTCAACAGACCTGAATTTATATTAAAGCCCAAATCATCATTAAAACCCCAACAACACACAGGCGGCCTATAACAAAGCCCCTGAGGTGTTCAAAGTCTGTAAATCCCCCTTTTTTTTTTGAACATCTGAATAATAACAAACCCAAAACAATAATTAATTCTTCTCCAATGCACAGACCCAGTTCAGTAACAAGCACTAAAAATACATCTGAACCTTAGAAACAAAAGAGGAGGCACGGAGCACTTTGAAAGTTTGCTCCAATGATTAAATAAATTAGACCTGAGCTGCTAAGAAGGGAAGGACAGAAAGTTCACTACCAGCACGACAAGACATTGCCAGCTCTTGACTTGTTTACCACGAGAAAAAAGGGCAAAACCCAGAATATTTCAACAGATTTCCAAACTCCAGGCATTTTTTTTTTATATTTAAGTGACAATATGATTTTCAGCTCTGTGAGATCTCACTTGGTTTTTGACAGGATGCCCACGCACAGGGCTCTGGCAGCTGCCACAGCACCACTGCTGAGGAGGGAAGGGGCTCAGCCACGCATCCTCTGTGTGCAGGAGGGACAGTGACAACCCCAGCAGAGCTCTCATTCCCTGGTGTCCTCAAAATCTGCTTCTCTCTGCTCCTCTTTGAGCCTCCAGGGCATCTCCTGTGCCAATACCTGGGGATGGTGCTCCCACACCGTCACTGGGATGCACTGGGCCAGCCCTTCCCATCCCCACAGGGGCTGCAGTGGGAGAGGGAAACTCCATCTCCTCCCCGCTAAAAATACTGCTCTGGAAACCCAATGCTTTTTTTTTTGTGACACACGAGAAGTGTTCCCTTCATATTTAGAAGCATCAGTGCCAAGGGTCATTGTCTGAGGACAACAACTGCTCCCAAATCCGTGTAGTGACAACAAGGATTTCACTTTTCAGCTGGAGGACATTTACTCCGAGCTTGCTGCTCTCCACAACCTGCACACAAATCTCCTGAAGCCCCACTTTTCCATCCTGGTGCAGAACTATTCATCCAATGTAAGAATTCTCTTCTTAAGACACCAAAAGAATGCAGGGCTCCCTGTGACTGCACTTCACTAAGCCCAGGAGGAAACTTCTCAAATCCCACTGCTTTCCCACAGCTTGGATCAGCTCAGGGAGGAATGAGTGCTCCCCTCCTGGAAGCATCATCTTTGTTGTTTTTTTTCGCTTTTTCCCTTTGATTGGGCCCTTGCCTGTGATGGACAGCAAGAGAACACGGGGACAGGACTTCTGAACACCCCACTGCTATCTGCACATTATTTGGATTTGCAGGTTATCAGTGGGGCAGCAACTTCGGCTATGACCTCATTAACTAATGTGGCCACATCAGCACCTCTCCACGGCCTTTATCACTCATCATGTGTCATAAAGCAGCCCGCTGACACCTCCCGGGGAATGCTGCTTGTATCTTATCTCCCGCAGGGGGAGGACCCTCGCTGGGAGACAGAGAGCCCGTCTAGGAATGCGCCGAGGAGACACGGCCGCCAGCGGCAGCTGACAGGGGATGATTTCTCAAACAAACACCGAGGGGGAAATTAATGGGCTTTGGTTTGCCACTGACAATGCCGAGCAGAAATACATTAACTCCCGGCTGCTATAATTTAAGAATTATGAGTGTAATTTCAGCCCAAAGCTACTGGGACACTTCCATCAGCATCCAGCGCGCAGCTGCTCTGGGCTCCGGTCATCACCGGCACAGGAGCGGGGGCCAGGAGCTTTCATTTACAGCCTTATTCCTGGTGGCTGGGCGCCGGAGTTCCCTTCCCACATCTGAAAACCACAACAGCGTTTTCTCTTAATTTCTTCCCGTGAAAATCCTTCTGTGGCATCTCCCAGGTCTGGGTAGCGGGAGGAAAAGCAGCTCGCTCAGAACAGCGCCCAGCCAGGGTGGGCAGAGGCTGGGGTGATGCCAGGACACCTCACCCTCTTTTACCCTGGTAAAGATGCATGATGTAAGGTGTGCTGTGCCAGGAAAATGCCACCTCTCCCTGGCAGAAGCTGGGTGTTCCTCATGATGCCCAAGGAGTGCTGGGCACAGCAAGGAGGGGATGGTTCCACACCCTCAGCAAACACCTCGGGAGGGTCCCAGGGAACCCTCTCCACACTGCTCTGTTGTTACACCAAAATGGAGTGGGCAGGGATATTTTAAAGTATGCAAAGGCCCCTTTAAAAAAAGTAAAAATTATATTTTAAAGGGAAAAAAAACCAAAACCAAACCAACAAAAACCCAACCAACTCAACTGGCATCGAAAAGTTCCTCAGGCTGAAATCGAGGTAAACAGAACATGCTGCACCCTGTGAGTGAGTTGGTCACTGCTGGCTGAATTGGGAAGGGTCAGGCCACTGAAAGAGGTGATGGGCACAGCAAAGCTGATGCATCCTGCCCGCCTTCCCTGGGAACGATCCCTGCATGGGAGCAATTCCTGCATGGGAACCATCCCTGCATGGGAGCAATCCCTGCATGGGAGCAATTCTGGCATGGGAGCAATCCCTGCATTGGAACCATCCCTAAGTCCTTCCTGTCCCAGCTAGCAGCTGGCAATCCCGCTCTGCTGAGGGCCAGGAAAAGGAAGGAGGACATGCTGCTCACCAGCACAGGGATGGCAAAGCCTCGGGGCACATGCCCTGACAGGGAACTGATGCTCTGCCCTACCTCGAGAAAGTTCTGGAATATATTTTCCTTAACACTTCACCTGTAGACTTTGAGTTAATCATCTCTCTGACTGGATTTAGAGCTGTCAGAAGCAGGCAGTGAGGAATAAGCACAGGAGGTGGGTCAGAGCTGAAATTCCCGTTCTCAGGACTGGAAGCTGAACAGGCAGTGCCAGTGTGTAACAAATGTGGAATAAATCCCTCACTGTGCCCACAGGACAACCCCAGCCACACCAGGCCTCACACCGTGACACCACTTTGCCCCAGACAAACACCACGTTTTCCTAAATTAATGCACTGCCTAGAATTCAAAACAAACAAACAAACAAACAAACAAACAAACAAACAAACAAACAAACAAACAAAACTCTCCTCCCCGAGATCTGGAATCTTACTGCCAAACATCCACATGATGTTGCCCATTCCCTGCAGGGAGTTAAAGGGAAAAGCTGATCACCTTGTCACTGGATGGAGCTGCTGAGATCCACCTGGGGAGCACCTCCTGCCAGTGGATATCCTGCCAAAATATCGTGGATGCTTCTCTTACCACTGCAAGATCTCTGGAGTATTCCAAAGTACTTTTCATCCCTACCCAAATGTTCTCATTTTTTCCAATTGTCTTCTTTTTTTCTCTGCTTTTTAAAAGACTGTCTTGTTCTCAGTGGCATTTTCCCTTTTGTAAATGATCTGTTGGAGTAACTTGGAAAGATCAGCTCGTGGGACCTGAGAAACCCACAACTCTGACAGCCTGGTCCCACCAGCCAAACTCTGAAAAATCACCGTGCCTCCTGTTCTATTTCCTCGGATCCCCAACCTGTTACTGAGCCTGGAGACTAACACAGCCCTCTCCATCAACACTGGGATAAAGACTCTTCTCTGTGCCTTTCCCAGACTTTAAACCAGATCTTTTATGAAACCACATTAACCTAAACATCCTCCCTTTATTCCTCCCCTGCTGGGTAACACCGTGTCAGAGCACGAGCTGCCAGGAACGCGCCGGGTGCTGCTGGAAGCTGTAAAAGAGGCCGACGAAACACATGGAGCAGAAGACATAAACACATCAGGCTGACGTGTTCTGCGTGGATTAAACTGACCAGGGTCATCATCATGACTTTTCTCAATTGTTATAAACAAAAGCAGAGCCCCATAAAGATTTTCCGTGCCCGGGCGTGCCAGGAAAAGTCGGTTTTGAAAGCGAAAATGAAATCGCGGTGCTCTGAGGAGGTTCCACTCGGGCAGGAGCAGCTCAGCTCGTCACAAAGCCCAGATTGTTTCCATCTGCACGTGCTCCATGCTCTGCTGGGCTCTAGAGGCAGCATTGGCTCATGGATGGGACACGGGGAGCAGACAGGCCCCAGCTGCCCCAGCACCTCCAGCTGCTTGTGGTTTCTGGAAGTGGCCACAGTTCCCTGTCCCTTGGCAGTGTCACCATTTCCAGTAGTGGCCACAGATCCCTGTCCCTTGGCAGTGTCACCATTTCCAGTAGTGGTCACTGATCCCCTTCCCTTGGCCGTGCCACCATTTCCAGAAGTGGCCGCAGATTCCTGTCCCTTGGCTGTGCCACCATTTCCAGAAGTGGCCGCAGATTCCTGTCCCTTGGCTGTGCCACCATTTCCAGAAGTGGCCGCAGATTCCTGTCCCTTGGCTGTGCCACCATTTCCAGAAGTGGCCGCAGATTCCTGTCCCTTGGCTGTGCCACCATTTCCAGAAGTGGCCGCAGATTCCTGTCCCTTGGCTGTGCCACCATTTCCAGAAGTGGCCGCAGATTCCTGTCCCTTGGCTGTGCCACCATTTCCAGAAGTGGCCGCAGATTCCTGTCCCTTGGCTGTGCCACCATTTCCAGAAGTGGCCGCAGATTCCTGTCCCTTGGCTGTGCCACCATTTCCAGAAGTGGCCGCAGATTCCTGTCCCTTGGCTGTGCCACCATTTCCAGAAGTGGCCGCAGATTCCTGTCCCTTGGCTGTGCCACCATTTCCAGAAGTGGCCGCAGATTCCTGTCCCTTGGCTGTGCCACCATTTCCAGAAGTGGCCGCAGATTCCTGNGTCACCACCAACTGCCCCTTTTTGGGAAGAGCTCTGGAACCCCAAGGCATGACACCCACATGTCCTCGAGAGCTCTCTGCTGTGACGCTGAGGTGACAGCTCCAGGACACCTGTGTGTCACACACTTGTGACAGCTTTGGGGGTTTATCTGCCCTGGCCCACCGCTGGCAGTGACCCTCCAAGGAGGAATCAGTGGGAAAAGCAACTCTCTCTTCTGGCCACGTCTCCACCATGAAAACCCAAGGCCCAAATCGCTTTTTGCTTCAGAACAAACACAATTTTGTGTTCCAGCTCCTTTTAACTTGAGCTTTTCTTCCCAGGAAAAAAACCAAAAACAACAGACCAATCCAAAAGACTAAAAAAAGGATTCCTGACAATTGGTGGTGTGGCCCCAGAATTCCAAGGATTGTGCAGGTACTGCCTCGATGTGGAAGTATTTTTCCTTTCTCTCATCCCCTGCACTGCCACTGAAGGTGCCTGGGCCTTGAAACACTCAGGGAATTTTTAAATCATAATTTTCAAAACATCTCCAGGGCCTGACACAGCCTTGCTCAGAGTCAAAATTCATAATCTCCCGAGAGCCAAGCACGGGGTTGTGAATCAGAGCCAGGGGCCAGCTCAGCAAACTCTCAGCTGGTTGTGCCACGAGGCTTTGCCCTCACCCCAAATTCAGGGTGACCCACAGGGACAGGTCTGACCACACCCCTTCCCTCCCCACCTGCAGCCACAGAATTGTCCCAGTTTCCTCTTTTTCCACGCAGTTATCTGGAATTTAATCCCCATCCCCACTTGTTCTCGTGGCTGGAGTTCTCCTCACCAGCCCATGATGTTCCTTGGTGTAGGAAGTGCAAAGGATCATTTGGTCTTTCCGAGGGCCACCCAAAATCACAGGTCCCCTGTGAGTGATGGTGTGGAGTTAATAATTTATCACTGTGCTGCCTGCTGGATTCTCTGAATCCAAATATGATCAATGAAAACCAGTTGGTTTATTGAGTTTCCTGTCAGTTTTATTTCCTGAAGACACAGGAGGGAGTGCAGGGGATGCCTGCTCTGCAGAGAATGCTGCTGCAAAGTTACGCTGGATCGATGCAAGTTTGCCCAAAATAATTATTCTCTTAGGGAATGTTCAAGACACTCTGTGACACACCAACCTCTTACAGCTGAAGCTTGGTGAGTTTAAAACCTTTTGCCTGTGTCGCTGTTTTCTTAGGAACTTGAGAGACTTTGGAAATAGACATCTGTGCTTTAAAGGCCTGCTGTTAATTTTTATATAATCTGTTTAATTTTTGTGTTGTCTGTATGGAATGGATGTGGCTGGAGGGCAGAACACGGAAAGAAGGAGTCAGCAAGCACCCTGCTAGTGGAGGCAGAGTGCTCCAGCTCCTCTCCTCCTCTCTGGCAAATAAATGCAAAGCATTTACTCCCTGCTGCATCTGCCTGCAGATAAACTCTGCAACAGCAACAGGACCTCTCTGCACTGAGGATCTCCCAGTGCCACACGAGGAACCCAAACTGAGTCAATGCTGCCATGCAGGTCAAGTGCTCCAACAAAAATACAGGGAAAGCAAGTGAAAAGGAGGGTTTAGATCGGCTGCTAGGAAGAAATTCTTTATTAAAAGGATGGGCAGGCTCTGGCACAGGGTGCCCAGAGAAGCTGTGGCTGCCCCTGGATCCCTGGAAGTATCCAAGGCCAGGTTGGAGCAATCTGGGATAGTGGGAGGTGTCCCTGCCACAGCAGCAGGTGGGATGGGATGATATTTAAGGTCCCTTCCAATCCAAACCAGCCTGGAATTCTGGAATTCTCTGAGTGCTCAGCACACAGGTGAGCTTGGCGTGGCCACAGGGACTGGGGAGCAGGCCAGGTGTGGTGGCCTGGGAAGCAGGATGGGTGTGCTAAATGGGAAAGCAGGCCAGGTGTGGTGGCCTGGGAAGCAGGGTGGGTGTGCTAAATGGGAAAGCAGGCCAGGTGTGGTGGCCTGGGAAGCAGGGTGGGTGTGTTAAATGGGAAAGCAGGCCAGGTGTGGTGCTCATCCACCTCCCAGAGCAATGATAACGGATTCTGGCCACACCAAGATCAGAGCCCTTCCCCCCAGACCTCAAGCACAGCAGCCTTTGGGTGTCCCCAGGGTGCTGCTTCTGACCCTGTAACTGCCTCGGTGCCGAGCGGAGCAGCCTTGCCGTGTGGAGCTCTTTGGGAATCAGCAAACCCCACCCTCCAGAACAAAAAGTGCCCAGGAAAAGGGCCTGCAGAGGTGCATTGGATTGTTTTCCCTCACACACTGAGAGCTGGGGTCTGAGCTGGGCACAGAAAGCCCCCAGTGTTTGCCTAAGATGGGATCTTACTTTCTCCGTCCCTTTCAAGTGCCCGGACCCTCGCAGGTGTGCGCTGCTTCGTTTTCTCTCTTTTTCTTTCTTCCCCCCTTTTTTTTTGGAGGGGGGGGAAGATTGATTACAGGCTAAGCAGGGCTCCTTCAGCCAGCACTCCCATCTCTAATTATTAGCACTGCCAACTTTTCCAGCACAATGCTCAGTGTCAGATAAAGGAAATCTGTTCCTGTCTGTTCTGTAACTGATATCAGCTCCATAGTGACCGTCCCTGACCTCAGGACCCCGGGCTTTGTTTGCTGCTACATCTTTACTCTGCTGAGAATGGAGTCCACACACATCAAAAAAATCACCAATATTAATTAAACCCCAGATACTGTTATCAACTTCAGTGAATAATGGGCTTTGTCCCCGCACTGAGCGGCCTCGGCGAGACTTTGCTCCTGACAACATTCAAAATATTAGATTTCCAATACTTCTTTCATCTTGCCCACAACCTCCTTGAATTAGTGGTTGTTGCACTGCAGCAGTCAGAAATCCGTGAAAAATCTATCTGTACACAGCACAATATGATACAGACACACGTTCAGATCCTGAATCACCCCTTTTCTAAGGGAAAAAAGAATGAACTGTGTTATTAAATGTATAAATATCTACACTCTGCTGCAGAATGGATGTTCTGGCAGTGTGGATATTGGGGTGACATCTGGCACAAAAGGCTCAAAGTAACAGAATTTGGGATTTGTAAGTGCAGTGTGATGGGAATAACCTGGGACCAGTGTCAATTTTTATGGATACCTCAGCACAGCAGAAACACTCAACCCTGGCATTTCCCAAAACTCTGGGACAAAAGGAATTGAGGTAAGGGATTCACACAGGTGTTGCAAGGCAGGACAAGATCCATCCCCAGAATCTGGGGGTCCTGCTTTACTCCTGAGTGACTTTTTTAGGCTTTATATCAGAATTAGGCACCTGCAAGAGCCATTTGGGGCACTCCTAAGGCACTGGAGCTAAGGGAGAACATGTTTACAAGGGGATTTTTTTTTAAGCCTGATGTATGAAACCTTCCTTCTTAATGTTCAGATCTAGAGAACATTCAGAATGTAGACATTTTCTTCTAAAATTTCACAGCCAAGCCTGGCTGTCACAACAGTGAGCTGGCTCCCTTTCCACTGCTGACTGCAGTGGGAATTCTGTAATTATGCCTAAGAGGGCTGGTCCCAACTCCAGACACTTCTGTCAGACACGGAGAGAGGGTGGGAGACAAAACAACAGCAAATGGGTCAATAATAATAATAATAATAGTAATAATAAGAAGAAGAATAAACAATCTTCCCCATGAGGGTGGGGAAGAAGTGAGGCCACCTTTCCTTCCCACTTGAGCTCTAAAAGCAAAAGCAGTGAAAAGGAAATTCTTCAACACTGCAGAATTTCTAAGGCCTGACCAACGTGTGAGTGAGTCCAGTCCCAGTCTGACATTTCATCAACACGTCCCACATCAGGACAATCCCTGGTTTGGAAGAAATTTAACCCATTTTTCCTTTGCAGCCAGGAGGGCACTGCTGGTGCATTGAGCTGTGACACGCCCCTTGAAGCCCCAGCTCCTCACACCTGGGATCCCACGGTTTTCCTGGGGCAGGAATTCTCTGCTCCAGCATGGACCAACATTCCCAGGGTCCCTGGAACACTGAAAGTTGCAGCTGCTGCTGTAGCTGAGAATCGATTTTTAAATATTCGTTACAAGCTCACATCTCCAATCAACACGAAAATATCTACTGTAATAATGGCAAGGTTCCTCCTGTTAATTATTTCATGAGCTTTATGGGTTTGATAAGTTTCTGATTTTCCAGTCCTTCGGATTTCCATATGGATTGGAGGCAAGGGCAAGGCTGGGATGTTTCCTGTCTGGGGAGGGATGCCTGACTGTGCTTTGGTACCGTTTATTGGAATCCAATAAATTGGATATCAGGAAGAAATTCTTCCCCATGAGGGTGGGGAGGCCCTGGCACAGGTCACCCCGAGAAGCTGTGGCTCCCCCTGCATCCCTGGCAGTGCCC
The DNA here is from genome assembly GCA_013400495.1 of Nicator chloris. Taxonomy (NCBI): domain Eukaryota; kingdom Metazoa; phylum Chordata; class Aves; order Passeriformes; family Pycnonotidae; genus Nicator; species Nicator chloris. The sequence goes on from WAAE01013760.1 coordinate 81,615, forward strand.
AAGGCCAGGGTGGACAGGGCTTGGAGCACCCTGGGACAGTGGAAGTTGTCCCTGCCATGGCAGAGGGTGGGACTGGGTGGGATTTAAGGTCCCTTCCAACCCAAACCATCCCATAATTCTGTGACTTCCTGGTTGTTTTCTTGCAGGCTGCAAAGACACCTCACAAGAAACTGGGAACTTGCATTTTCTATAAAATAAATCACCCTTCACAGGTGGTGAGAGAATACATTTTATGTTAATTACTAGTAAGTAATCAAACAGATTTATTTTTCAGCCCCCCGATCCTCTGCCTCCTCGGCACATCTGCCCTGTTCAGTCTGGTTGTTTTCCCTGTCTCTAAAATCCAGCCCAATGACAAATCAGCACAAACGGCACTTTTTGACATCCTCGGTGTTGTCCTTCCTCCCTGAACCCTTTCCCCCCAACTTCTTTCCGTGCCCGTTCCTAAAGGCCCGTTGATTACCTGGGTAATTGCCTGGTGCTGCCGGGAACAGCACCGCGGACTAATTGAAATGTATGAGAAACAATTACAGGTAATTGGAATCAATTAATTGACGATTTTTCTGCGGAAGCGCTGCTTTACGCAGGCAAATCCTAATTGCATTTCCACAGCCCGGGAAAAACCCGAAAAAGCTGAAATCGCCGCGTGGATTTTGGAGTGAAACTCTGCTGCTTGCGTGGGGCGGTTTGTGTTTGAGCGAAGGTTTTCAGCCAGAGGAGGGAGGGAAGGAGAAAAGGGAAGGAAGGGGAGAAGGGAGGGAGAAAAAGGAAGGGAAAGGAAAGGAAAGGAAAGGAAAGGAAAGGAAAGGAAAGGAAAGGAAAGGAAAGGAAAGGAAAGGAAAGGAAAGGAAAGGAAAGGAAAGGAAAGGAGAGGCTGGGCATCCACAGAGGACCCCTGGATACCTCTGGGATGTCACCAGCTGGAGTTTCTGCTCAGCCCTCCCCAAGGCAGGTTGGACACCTGGAGCAGTGTTTGCGGTGGCCCTTCCCGAGCCCCACTGACACTCCCAGGTTATTCCCCAGGGATAACGAACGCCCCAAACCCCCCTCAGAATTCTGCGTGGAGCACCAGAGGTTTCACTTCCTTTCAGACTCTCAGTGGTCCTAGAAAGGGAAAAACGCCGTGAGAGGGAGGCCGGGAAGCGCTCTCACATGTGAGGGAAAACACGGGGAGGGAGGGACAGGGGTGGGCATCATCCCTGTCCCCAAACACCACCCGATGGCATCGCTGGGGTTGTCAGTGCCCCAAACAGCCCCCGAGGCTGCCCGGCTGTGAGCAGAGCCTCCCGTCAGGGTTAAGTTTAGTGTCTGTTCCTTATCAGATGAGAGCAGGCTGGAGTTTCAGCGTCCTGACTCCTGCCATTCTCCCGCATTCATTCCCACTTCCTGCTCGCTGAAAGTCAAGCTGCCGTTCACAAAAGAGGGGCCTTATCTCCTTACCTCTTGACCCTGAATCATGGCTGCAAACACAGGGTTTTCTTTCTGCCAGCACCAAACAGGTGGCAAAGTCCTGTGGCTCTGGGTCTTGAGAGAATAAAGGAAAACATCATCTTGTGGTTCGTTGTTGGGGTGTTGAGGATGGCAGATCTCAAGTGCAAAACCCCTTTAAAACGTAGCCTTTATAAAGCAATCTGCCCTTTTTAAACAGAGCTGAGAAAACAGGAGCTTGTCTGCACTCAAATCAGAATGGCCTCCAATTATGAGGAATTTCAGCGATTAAAATGGGTGGGTTTGGGGGATGTTCTTTGTCTCTGAAGCCCAAAATTCAACCGGCTCCTTCCCTGAGGATGCCCTGCACAGCAGCTCTTATCAGAGCCCCCTCTCAGCCCCAGGCTGGCTGTGGAGGAGCTTTATCACATCTCACAGCCAGAGCACTTGAGCTGAGGAGCTTCGGTGGGGAAAGGACTCGAGACAATCAAGGGAACTACAACACGAGTGCCCCTGAAAACTTCAAGTGGCAGAAATAGACGTGCCTGGTTAAGGATTTGGGAGGAAAACCATTTGTTGGGGAGGCAATATTTAAACTTCTTCCCATCAAAATTAACTGTCAGCCTTCAGAAAGCCGAGGATTTTTGTTTGTTTGTTTGGTTTTTTACAAAACCATGTTTAAAGAATGTGTTACCCCTGTGGGCTGAGGCTCTGCTCAGTGGCTGGGCGCTGCCCTGGTGTGTGAGCACATCCTCAGCCTGCAGTTTGACTTCATCATTTGCAAATTAAAACCACACAAGAACTCCAAGCCTGATAACAAAACTGCATCCTACACCTCCACTTACTGAGAGTTTTGCTACAATTTCCTCTCAGCTGTATTTTGATGTTGAAGTGCTGGAACTCCTTGATGTTCCTCCAGCAATTCCAGGGGGGAAAGGCTGATCCCAATACCTGTGCAGCACCTGGCAGGTGCCTGTGGGAGGTGTCCTTAAATCCCCATCCTGCCCTCCCCAGAGTCCCTGGATTAACGGGAGGAGAATATTCCTGAAGGGAATCATCCCCCAGGCTGGGATGGGGCAGCCCCCAAGGAAAACCAGGCAGGATCCCACAACCATTTATTAAAAAGGACCCAGTGCTACCTCTGTCCCCTTGGCTCAGGCGTCCAGGGTCAGATAAAAGTGACATGAAAGCATTTCTGCTGCCTGTGCCCCGGCGGGACAGTGCGAGGTGACAGTGCACAGTTGTCCCCAAATCGTTGGGCAAACTATGTCATGTCCCAGATAGCAGCAAGAGCCTGCCCTGAACAACGTGTCTGGGCCCTTTGAACTCGTGATGAGCTCTGGGTGTTCTCTCCTCTTTATTTTTGTCACTGCTCCAGACCCCGGGGCAGGTGGTGAGGAAGGATGGGGAGCAGCAAACCCTGGGTGTGAGGGGCAGGGGATGGACAGCCCAGGAATGATCCCAGGACAGGGATTTTTTTTTTTTACAGGGATTTTCAGGATGCACAGCAGTTTTCTTTGGTGTAAAAAGAGAGAAACATAAATGCTACCCCCAAAAAAATCTCCCCTTCCCTGAGAATCCCGTACCAAGCCCTAAACATCCTCAGCGAACAGGGAAAACCTCCTTGCCCTCCTGCAAGAGCCAGGCTCCTCCTTCCAAAGGAAATGAGAATTGCCATCCCTTTTACATTAAATATTTGGGAAGAATCTTCTGAAGGAAGAGCTTGGAAGGATGTTTGTGGTGAGATTTCCTATTTTCCAAAATGCTGCTGTAGTTAAAGCATCCCGGTTCAACTCCTGAATGTTCCACTGCATCAACAGGTGATTAAAGGCACTTTGGGCTTCACTTCATCCTCTTTTAATTGGTTTATCACCTTTCCAAGCAGCCTGAACAAACAGATTGATCTGGAATGAATTATTCAGGAGACCTTTCTCCCCAGCCAGGAGAAAGAAAAATGTCCTCATTTCACCACATTTCTGTTAGAGGACATAAAGGTGAGAAATTCTTCCTCAATATCCTTTCCCTGCCTTTAAAAAGCCCAGCTGCAGCATCCCAGGTGTCAGTGCAATGGATTTCACATGATCAGCAGGTGAGGGGGCTGGAATATTCCACACCAGAAATGTGAACAGCCTGAAGGTCAAATAAATAACTTACTGTCAGCACAAACAGAATTACTGTAATAAACCCATCTAGCTCTGTGGATGGACCTGTGGAAGGTGATTCCTGGTGCACAAAAAGCTGGCTGGGGAAGGGGTCTGTGAAATGGGGGCAGCAGCTGAGTCCTCTCATACCAGGTGCATGGGTTAAAAAGAATTGGGTTGATCCTAAAGCAAATGTAGGAAGAGCTGGCCCAAAGTTGTCCACCATGAGCTACTGCTGAATTCAGCACTGATCCTGCAGAAGGCACAGGAAGTTTTCCTTTGTGTGCTTTGGTCTGGGTGTTTTTTTCAGAATGTTTGGGTATTTTACATGCCTGAGGTGGAATGTGAAAGGCTGAGGTTGTCAGTGGGGTTGTGCACCCCATGTGTGAGAAGGGAGACAGGGAGATGTCCCTGTGCAGTGCCCAGAGCACAGGATTCACAGGACAGAAACTCCACGGAATTAAGATACTTCTGAAAATATCTTAATCTGAAAGGCCCTGCCTTGTCCTGTCTGTGTCACCCATTAATTCTCATTTCAGAGCAGTGCTGTGAGGGCTAAACCACTGCTTTGGAGAGCACTGAGCCCCTGGGACACTTCCTAGAATCCCAGAGAGTCATGGAATCCTGGAAAAGCCCTCCCAGATCATCGAGTCCAACCTGTGCCCCATCCCCACCTCGTCCCCAGCCCAGAGCCCCGAGTGCCCCCTCCAGCCCTTCCTGGGACACCTCCAGGGATGGGCACTGCCAACCTCCCTGGGCAGCCCCTGCCAAAGCCTGAGCACCCTTTCCATGGAGAAATTTCCTGCTGCAATCTTGTCTGGCCGTGTTATAACCAAACCAGCTCCAACACCCCCTCCCACCCCACAAACCCATCCCAAGGCAGCGATTCCCGTCCCAGTAACCTCGGAGGGCACCAGGTCAGCTCTGTCCCAGCCACAGCAGGGGGCTGGAGGGAACACCCCGAGCCACAGGCAGGATCTGTGCACCCACCCAGGGCACTGCCCTCCTTCAGCCTCCATTTCTCCCACTTGGCCCAATTCCCCCAAGGATGATATTTTCTGTTTTCTCCCCCGGCACCTGCGGTAGCTGCGCGTTCAGCCTGCCCTGATAACAGGTTATCTCCATCCCAGCTTATCTCCATCCCAGTTATCTCCATCCCAGTTATCTCCATCAGGCCTCCCAGCAGGACAGATGCCTGGCAGTTGACTGAAAGCTGATTCCTGTCAGGAGCTATTTTCTCCCCGAGACAGAGGAGACATTGTGCCCCTGGGTGCTCGAGTGTGGCCTCGGCTACTGCCAAAAGACCACCTTTTTGTTTTTTTTCCTTCCCTTCCCTGAGACAAAACAGAATCCCCCTGCTGTCAGCTCTATCTGGAGCTGCTGAAAGGGGATGTATAAGCCCAGTAATGCTGCTGGGGTGATAACTGTCAAACAGCATGAAAACCCCTGCCTGTCTGCCCACGGAGGGGCTGAAGCTCCATGGAGGCTACAACTCAATGCTCAACAGCTCCTGGCATCTGTGAGGTCTCTTTCTGAGCTGTTTTTTAATGCCCTGTTGAAAGGAAACACTGTGGGATTCGGAACCTGCTTCTGCTCACCCAGCTGGGCCACTGGGTGGTTTCTGGAGAGGTGGAAACAGGCATTGTTCCCCTTGGAAGGGGAAATGGGAGGAAAACAGGGAGCTCTGCTGCACACAGCAGGGATGTGAACCAGATTTCCAACCTGCTTTACAGTGCTGGGCCAGGGAAACAGATAAAAATAATGGTAAATGTGTACCAGAGAAATGGGAACAACGTTGAGTGGCTGAGAGTCACCAAAGGCTTTTGCCACTGCAGTCGTGCACAAAACCACACACAGAGCAGTTTGCACCCACATCAGAATAGAAACTGGGATGGAAGTGTATGGAAAAGTTATAGAGGTACTTAAAGGAGGATTAAATACGGGATTGCTGAGCATAACCCCTCCCCAAATGACACTATTTGTAGTTTTGCTCTAGAAACACGCAAACTGAAGTTTCCCTCTGAAAACCACAGTGGTCAGGAGCCAATCCCCACATTATTCCACCCAAAAGCACCTTCTGGGCAGTGGCTCATTGGGATGAGCTCCCAAAGCTCCTTTAAGTGGTGTCAGGAGCTCAGAAGGCCTCTGTGATCCCAGCTCTGGTTCAGAGGCTGCAGCTGACAGTCAGGGGCTTCAGTCACCACCACATCTGACAAACCCCACAGGCTTCCCTTTGCAAGACACAAAACCATCCTTTGCACAAACAAGCATGTTTGGAACAGCAGGCAATGGGAAAGAAGTAAAAAAAAAAATAGGCAAAAAAAGGCAAAAAAAGTAAATGCAAAAGTTAAAAATCCTCCAAACCCCATCAATTTCACAACAGTGAAAATATGAAGTTGATGATGTTACATAATACATTTGGAGAATGCTCCTCATTTTTAGGCAGTATTTGGGAATGAAGCGAAGCCAAATTTCATCAGCATAAGGAAAAGAGTTTAGTGTCCAGCCCTTAAACTCCTGCATATCAGAGTAAGCTGGACTAGTCCAGATTTGATGATGTTTGCCCTCCTAAAAACCTCTCTGCAAAATCAAAGCCATTGGGGCAACCCAAAGTCAAGTTCAAAATTATTGGTTGGCAGCAACTTCCACAAAATCCATATCTATCCCTGTAAACACAGGTATTACATATATATATGTACATGTATATACATACATCAATTCAATGTAAATTTCTGGCTAAGCATGTCTTTATGTCTATGGGCATCCTCCTGGAATAAGAGAATTATTCCTCCTGGAATAAGAGAATTATTCCTCCTGGAATAAGAGAGTTTCATCAGCCTGAAAGCTCTGTGGAGGGAAACATCTCCCAGCTGTTCCAACCCAGCCACGGAGTTCTTTGGAAACTCCTGAAAGGAAAGTGCAAATTGGAATCAGGAGCCAGCACACGATAAAACTGCTGCTGCAACTGTCCCCGTGCAGCCCTCCATCCTCCCAGTGATTCCTCAGATGCCTTCTTTTTGTTTTCATAAATGATAAGTAAATGCACTCAGTTTGTGTGAGTTGTGCCTGCAGGGATTCCCTCTCCCTCAGCCCTGTGCTGGGGTGGCAGCCAGCCAGCACGAGCCAGGCTGCATTTCCCAGCTCGTGTCAGCTTGTCTGTTTATTTCTTTTCTTGGGGGGGGCAAAAACAGAAAAGCAGCCTAGAAGGAATTGCTGGTTTCATTGTTTAGTTCTGCTTTTCCTGCACTTAACCACAATATCAGCATCAAAGCATCCCCTGATAGGGAAATACAAACTCCTCTCTCCAGTTCAGCCAAGAGCAGCAAGCATCACTCTCCCTGAATGAAAAGAACAATCTTCACTCACATTTCATGCATAAGAAAGTAGTTTAAATTATGGATTTTTATACATTTACAGATCTAATAATATAAAAGCCACTTGAGAGCATATCAGCTACAATAACAAAAGCAGAACTTTGGAGACTTGGTGTGAAAATTTGGATTTGGCCAGTGGAAAGCTTGGATTGAGCTGAGAAATGCCTCTTGGACATCCCTGGATGTCACATTGCTGCACAGCTGGCAAAGGGCTGCAGACACACTGGGGAAAGCCCCTGGTGTTTCCTCCAGGTACCCTGAGACTCTGGAACTGGTTTTTCACTGATGTTGATTAAGGCACGAGCCCCCACTCAGCTTTAGCTTCTCTTTGCTCCACGAGCTCCACATCCCCACAGAACAATGAGGAAAGTCATCCTGGGGACCTGGCTGCTGGCATTAGGGGAGATGAAATCCCAATTCCTGGTCAGCTCCTGGTTCAGAGGGGAGAGGTGGCACAGAGCTCCTCACCCGGGGCACTGCCACCTTCAAACCTTCCCTGATCCATTGTTTCAACCCCCCAGACACTGATCCCCACCCCAGAACACGAACCCAGGGTGCTGCAGCTCTCTGTGTCACACCAGCCATGAAAAAACACCCAAACACAAATCCCTGTTGAATTTAAAAATCTCTTCAGCCGCGGGACTGAAAGCAAAACTAACGAGCGCCGCAGCCACCTCACCAACCCACCATTTTTCTTAAAACACAAACCCTCGGGGCCAAGGGGCCGTAAATTGTGCAATAATCAGAAGAACCCACTTTTTAACAGAGGCACCTCTGCCAGCCTGGGTGCCTTTGATCAGAAATATTCCTGGGGAGAGGAGAAACGCAAACGTGTGAATTAATGACTCGGCGCTCCGTGGCCAGGCCAGGAAGCTGCTCCAGCCCGGCCCTGTGTATGGGGAGAGTGTTATCTAAACCACTAGAACGACTATAAAATATCTTAACAGCTTCTGCTGCTTAGCTGGGAGCAGGGCTCCCAGTATCTAATATGAACCAAGTGGGCCAGGCTGTGAAAGGCAGCTCTATATTCGGAGGCCGCAGCGGCTGGAAGCGATGGGGTCGTCTCAGAAGCTCTCAATTGTTTTTAAATTCTGTTTTTACAAGGAGCGTGAGATTTATAGGCTCTTGAGGGGAAGAAAATGATGTAACTTGAGTAAATCAACAGGCCATTTATTCCTGGCCCTGTTTCCTCTCTGTCACTGAGCTCTGGAACGAGCCCCCAAGCACTCCCTCTTCAAAACAAGAGCAGCCCGGGCTGCAGAGACCTTGCAGGGACAGTTAAAGGCACAGCTCCTTCCTTCTCCTTCCTTCTCTCTCTGGCTGAACCCCAAGGTGAGGGCACCCCGGGCAGGATGTGCTCCCACTCCCCAAAAATCTGGGGAGCTGCAGTTGCTCCTTGGAGCTGGCACGAGCAGGGGCTGCCCCATGGGGGACAAGGCACAGGGATCTGTGGGAGGGCTGAACCCCAACGTTTGGAGTGTCTGATGAGAGCATTCCCCAAAGCAGAGTGTGGGAAACAGGACGAGCCCAGCAATGGGGAGGGAAGGGGAGGTGGATTTTTTCCCCTGTTCTTCCCTCTCACGTCCTGGTTCTTGGCTGATGGTGGATAAATTTGCTGTCAGCGTTTTCCAAACTGCTCCTAAAGCTTTGCTGCTGCTCAGTGACCCCCAGATCACAGAGTGAGATCTCCTGAGCAGCAACCCAGCACTGCAAGTGGGGCAGAGAGGCATGATTCTCCTTACAGGGAATTCCAAGAGGTGATTCCCAGCCAAGGGCTTGCTGTGATCTCCTCAGGTTTCTTCCCAGATGAAAATGTGGTGTAAAAAGTGAGAAGCCTGGGCACCCAGGAATTCCCACAGGAAACAGTTCCAGTAGCCACTGCTGGCCTGGGGCTGGCCCAGCTCAGTGCTGAGGGGCCTTGGGGTGTCTGAGCATCCTCACTCAAGGGGGAGAGGCTTCAAACTGACAGAGAGTAGGGTTAGATGGGATATAGGGAAGAAACTCTTCCCTGTGAGGGTGGGCAGGCCCTGGAATGGGTTGCCCAGAGAAGCTGTGGCTGCCCCTGGAAGGGTCCAAGGCCAGGCTGGACAGGGTTTGGAGCACCCTGGGACAGTGGAAGGTGTCCCTGCCCATGGCAGGGGGTGGCACTGGATGGTTTTCAAGATCCCTCTCAACACAACCCATCCCTTGACTCTCTGATTTTAACCTTTGCGCTCTGCAAATTCCAACCCTTGTTACCAACCCCTCACCTGTTCCCTTCCCCTTGACCAGAGAGGGAAATTTTGGGTTGAAAACCCCTCTATTTGCTGGATCTCCGGTGCCAACAGAGACCTTCACTGCCCCCCCTCTCCTTTCCCAGTGCTCTCCTGATTCACAGAGCCCCAAACTTTTGTTTCCTGCTGACACCCGGCTGCCTCTGAGGCTCTGCTGCAGCAAGCAGGGCAATTTCAGCGCTCAGGTCAGGCAGCCGGGCTGACCCCTCACCTTTGACAGTGATCTTTATCTAGACTCCATCTTAATTATTTATCTCAGGAAGGTCAGAAAGAAAATGCCTCTCTCAGGACCCCCGCTGCTCCCAGCCTGCAGAAGTTGTTAAAATGCGAGTTCTTTGAGGACGGTAATTCAAGCAAGCAGCGGAGAAACTGCTGCATCACTTTAATACCCGTTAGGAAATGTTTAGGAAATTGCTCTCAGCTCACAATTATCATTTTCCAACCCAGCAATTGAGGAGCTTTCCTCATAAAACCGAGACTCAGAAGGGCCACAAGAGCTTTGCTAATGAGACGTGAAAGATTTTACATCGTTAATGTGGTTTTGCCTGGAAGTTTAGCAAACACAAAAACCTCAGAGACAATAAAATTTAAAACCTCTTGGAAAACACAGGTAAAGTATCTAAAGAATTCTTCAGGATTTCAGCGGTGTTAAAGCTTCAAGCATTTTAAGAAAAGTTTCCATAAAGTTATGAAAAATGCAACACTTTCCCCCCCCCTGCAATGGTGTTTCCCAGCATCATTTAAGAAAAGCCACGCACACAATAAAAAGAAGAAAAAGGGGGGAAAAAGGCTTGTAGTAAAAAACTGGGGTATAATTTTCTTCAATCAACTCCAGCTCATGACTGCAATTACCCCAAATCTCTCCGAACCTTGCTGTGATACACCAGGGACAGGTCTTGGAGCCTCTGTGGGTGGCAACCTTTCATCTGCCTCTCAAACTGTTCTTTATTGTAAGGTTTCAAATTAGTGCTAGCAGCAATGAGCAAATTTGATAATTCCATCTCGAATTAGTTAATGTAACGTGCCAGCAACCACTAACTAAGGCTCTGCAAAGATGAAAACCTATCTCTGCCGGCTCGGGATGCAAAGTTAACCATCCCGACAGCTCGGATTTGAAAAGTTGTTTTTTTTGTTTTAATTAAAAACGAAATCTCCCCGCGGTGTGTTTGCCTCATTCTGCACGGAAAGNACGAAATTCTGCTGTCGAACGCCTCCCCCTGCCCCTTTTCTCTCCCCGCGGTGCGTTTGCCTCATTCTGCACGGAAAGCCACGCTACAAACACACGGGGCACGCATCCTCCCGTGGTCCTGACCCAGACAGCTGTGACTTGGGTGGAAATCATCAGGATCCTGTGTTCCGATGGAGCCTTTGGAGATAACCAAGTTAACCCGGGATCTGTTTCCATGGCAGCTTTCAACGAAACGAGCCCGTGATTCCCACTGCCGATCCTTATCTCCGGCTCAGCCGAACTCATTTGTTCTGGGGATGGCGCTGAAATGTTTAACAAAAAAAAAAACCAACCCACCCAGACGCTGAGTTTTCCAGCGATTTTTGCGTTCGGAAGGTTGGGACTGTGAGGGAATCTCGCTCCGCTTTTGTTTGTCTTTCAAATGAAGCCAAAAAGATCAAGTTTGAGCTTTAAGTAATTTTGTCTTGGGGGGGCTTCTTCTCTCCCACCTCTGCGCACACTTTTTTCTTTTCAGGGCAATTAAAGGAGCCCCAGGGCTCACAGCACTCCTGGAGCATTTGGCCCCTGCTTCAGTGCCCTGTTCTGCTGATCCCCTTCAGATTTCCATTCCCTGCAAAAGCTGTTATCCCCCTGCACCAAATAAAAACGTCATTATTCAGACAAAGTGAGATATCAAACAAGGCAGTCGGTGGGAGCCCCAGGCAGGAGTGTCTCAAAGCCACTGGGAAGTTAAAGTGTGGGAGAATCATGCTCTAGACCCCTCCCTGAAAAGGATTTCTGACATTTTCAAATACATTTTTTTCATTCAGTTAAATATATTGATTAGAATTTAGCAAATTTGTGGTTAGCTTCAGCCTCCTGAACAGAACATTTTGGTGAAAAAACAGCTTTTAACATTAAAACAAGGCATCACCACCTTCAGGACCAGCCAGTCTGTCTGGACTGGATGAGCACAAGTGGTACAAAAACTGTGCAAAACTTTCCAAAGTCACAGACACTCTGCTTGGGCTGAAGTGAAGATTTGCTTCTTCCCCAGAGGTTGCTGTAAATTAGAGCACAGGTCCCTGCCTGCACTGCACTGGCATTAACTGCCACCTTTACTCAATTACATTTATTCTAACAGCAAAAATTACATCTGAACCCTGAGAAAATGTGAAATAACACAGATGAGCGCGGATCCACCGCAGGAAATGACCTCCCCATGCAAAATCTCCTTCAGTTTGAAATAAAATAACATAAAATGTGAAATAACACAGATGAGCGCGGATCCACCGCAGGAAATGACCTCCCCATGCAAAATCTCCTTCAGTTTGGGGTTTGGTCAGGATAGAAGGACCCTTGATGGAGAGAAAAAAGGGAAGTGACTTTCAATTCCTAGGCCAGCAGTTCTGCAGGGCTCGGGGTGACCCAGCCCAGCCTTCCCCAGGGAGTTGGTGCCCGCAGTGGAATCGCTGCAGCTTTCCTGTGCCGGGCAATTGGCTTTAAACTGCAAGGAACAAATTCTGGAGGTTCCAGTGGAATGAAGGGCTGGGGAGGGTTTGAAAAGAGTCCCTGTTGTGGCGGCCTCTGCACCTCGGTGGGAGCCGAGAGGCCTCAGCCCGGAGCCAAGTGACAGATGATTCTCCCCTGAAATGTTTTCAGACGGAACAGAAGACGTTCTTTATCTGTGTGGTCTGAGCTCATTGACTCCAGGAGAAACCTCCAGCTCCCGCCCGACTGAAAGCCAGGTCTTGTTCTCCCATCTGATGGATGAATGGAATTCAGAAGTTTGATACTGTCCCCTGAGATGTCATTTAAAGCCACAGATACATTCAGCCAGCAGGTAAAGTTAGAATGTCATTCCTCAGGCTCATCTCTCCCTCCCTGCCCCCTCCCCTCACACAGGAGCCTGTCTTCACTTTTTCTTGCTGCCATGAATCCCAGCACCTTTAAAAGGAGATGCCAGGAGCAAGGGAATGGCTCCAAACTGACAGAGAGCAGGGTTACAACAGATATTCTGAAAAAATTCTTCCCCACCAGGCTGGCGAGGCCCTGGCACAGATTGCCCAGAGGAGTTTGGGAGAATGGTTTGGGTTGGAAGGGAGCTTAAAGATTGTCTTGTTCCAACCCCCCTGCTGTGGGCAGGGACACCTCCTCCTGTCCCAGGCTGCTCCCAGCCCTGTCCACCCTGGCCTTGGGCACTGCCAGGGATCCAGGGGCAGCCACAGCTTCTCTGGGCACCCTGTGCCAGGGCCTGCCCTCCCTCCCAGGGAAGGAGTCCCTCCTAACACCCAACCTGAATTCCCCCTCTTTCAGTTTGGCACACAAACTCACCCCCTCCCTAATAAACCTCCCCATCTCCTTGAGACCCAAAGACAAATCCCAAGAGCCATCCTAATCTTTGGCACAATACTTCTGGCAGTTTGATTTGTTTTGCCTGTTCGGCTGCTGTAGAAAACGTTCAAAACTTTGAGATCAGAAGAATGCAGCAAAGCAGCAGCAGAACAGAAGGAAGTTTTCTCCTTTTCTTTTTTTTTTTTTTGAAGCAAATGACTCATTTGCTGTATTGACATCCCCATGGATTCTTCCCCAGAACAGATTGTGCTCTGGAGGAACTGCTGAACTTGATATAAAAGAAATTCCTCCCAGTACAGCAACACAGAGACCACGAGGGGCTTTTGCATCTGATTACCCACCAAAAATGTGCCCATTCAGCCCAGCCCCAGCCTGCACATTTCCCCCTGTCTCTGAGGTTACCTCTGTTTATCACAAAAAGGGCTCCAAGACACTCGGAGCTGCTACTGTTGTAATCCATCCAAGATGGATCGTGGAAAAGGCTGAAATAAAAGCCAAGCTTCCTGCCCCATGTGTCTGCCAGACTGCTGCAGAAAGGTCAGGGGCATCCTCACTGCAGACTGGTAATTGCAAAAAATGAAGGAGGTGAACCCTAACCAGGAGATCAAAGGAGGAGAGGGAAGGAGAGGGTTTTACAGGGAGCAGGCTGGCTACGGGGGCAAGACATTAGGGGGGAAGAAATATCTTGTACTAGGAAAAAAAAGGCCGTGTAATTAGCATTGCCTCCATGAATCAGGCAGAGCCCAGTAAAGCTCAGCAGATAACGAGGTGAGATGGGCACTGGGCAGCTGCTTGTTCCCCCTGAGGTAGAATGTGTTTTATTTAATTAGCATTTTCTCAGAGTGGCAAGAGACAACTGCTGGAACTCTGGAGCTTCGTTTGCTGGGAGAAAACAGAACTGCAGTGAGTTCAGGATCTTCAGAGTCCTTGGAATATTTTGGGCACAAACATTGGAGACACCAACACTGGTCTGGGAGACCTTGGGTGATTGTGGCAGCACCGACCTTAAACCAGCCCTGGCTGATCCCAGCCCTGCCTGAGCCTGGCCTTGTCTGATCCCAGCCCTGCCTGATCCCAGCCTTGCTTGAGCCCAGCCCTGTTTGATCCCAGCCTTGCTTGAGCCCAGCCCTGTTTGATCCCAGCCCTGCCTGATCCCAGCCTTGTCTGATCCCAGCTCTGCCTGAGCCCAGCCCTGCCTGAGCCTAGCCCTGCCTGAGCCCAGCCTTGTCTGATCCCTGCCCTGTTTGATCCCAGCCCTGTCTGATCCCAGCCCTGTCTGATCCCAGCCCTGCCTGATCCCAGCCCTGCCTGAGCCCAGCTCTGCCTGATCCCAGCTCTGCCTGATCCCAGCTCTGCCTGATCCCAACCCTGTCTGAGCCCAGCCTTGTCTGATCCCAGCTCTGCCCGATCCCTA